>JAPZIH010001013.1:0-77543 GCA_027410445.1 Discoglossus pictus
TTGAACCACAAACCTTTCGGTTAACAGCCGAACGCGCTAACCGATTGCGCCACAGAGACACACACCTGGTTACCTAATTTGCTTCTCCTTTGCCATCCAGTGATGGAAAGTTTTTTGAAAGGTTAGGCCTATGCCCTGCAGTTTGTTATAGCAAGTTAAAAGCTATGGCATCAAAATAAATAGACGTCCCTGGGTGGGCTTGAACCACCAACCTTTCGGTTAACAGCCGAACGCGCTAACCGATTGCGCCACAGAGACATAGACTTGATTATCTACTTTGCTTTTCCTTTGCCATGTCAATAATGGAAAGTCCACACCAGACTTTTTAACAGCAAAGCCTTTTCAACTACAGTATTTATGAGAAAAAGTAAGGGGCGGTGTGAGGGGTTCATAGTGTTTTTTGAAAGTTTAGGACTATGCTCTTCAGTTTGTTTTAGCATGTTAAAAGCTATGGCATCAAAATAAATAGACGTCCCTGGGTGGGCTTGAACCACCAACCTTTCAGTTAACAGCCGAACGCGCTAACTGATTGCTTTTCCTTTGCCATTCAGTAATGGAAAGTCCACACCAGACTTTTTAACAGCAAAGCCTTTTCAACTACAGTATTTATGAGAAAAAGTAGGGGCCGTGTGAGGGTCCATAGTGTTTTTTTGAAAGTTTAGGACTATGCCCTGCAGTTTGTGATAGCAAGTTAAAAGCTATGGCATCAAAATAATTAGATTTCCCTAAATGGGCTTGAATCACCAACCTTTTGGGTAACAGCCGAACGCGCTAACTGATTGCTTTTCCTTTGCCATTCAGTAATGGAAAGTCCACACCAGACTTTTTAACAGCAAAGCCTTTTCAACTACAGTATTTATGAGAAAAAGTAAGGGGCGGTGTGAGGGTTCATAGTGTTTTTTTGAAAGGTTAGGACTATGCTACTCAGTTTGTTGTAGCATGTTAGAAGCTATGGCATCAAAATAAATAGATGTTCCTGGGTGGGCTTGAACCACCAACATTTCGGTTAACAGCCGAACGCGCTAACCGATTGCGCAACAGAGACACACACCTGGTTACCTAATTTGCTTCTCCTTTGCCATCCAGTGATGGAAAGTTTTTTGAAAGGTTAGGACTATGCCCTGCAGTTTGTTATAGCAAGTTAAAAGCTATGGCATCAAAATAAAAAGACTTCCCTGGGTGGGCTTGAATCACCAACCTTTCGGGTAACAGCCGAAGGCGCTAAGCGATTGCGCCACAGAGACTGACTCATGGTTCCTTACTTTGCTTTTCCTTTGCCATCCAGTAATGGAAAGTCCACAACAGACTTTTTAACAGCAAAGCCTTTTCAACTACAGTATTTATAAGAAAAAGTAAGGGGCGGTGTGAGGGTTCATAGTGTTTTTTTGAAAGGTTAGGACTATGCTCTTCAGTTTGTTGTAGCATGTTAGAAGCTATGGCATCAAAAAAAAAAAAAGTGCGTGGGTGGGCTTGAACCACAAACCTTTCGGTTAACAGCCGAACGCGCTAACCGATTGCGCCACAGAGACACACACCTGGTTACCTAATTTGCTTCTCCTTTGCCATCCAGTGATGGAAAGTTTTTTGAAAGGTTAGGCCTATGCCCTGCAGTTTGTTATAGCAAGTTAAAAGCTATGGCATCAAAATAAATAGACGTCCCTGGGTGGGCTTGAACCACCAACCTTTCGGTTAACAGCCGAACGCGCTAACCGATTGCGCCACAGAGACATAGACTTGATTATCTACTTTGCTTTTCCTTTGCCATTCAATAATGGAAAGTCCACACCAGACTTTTTAACAGCAAAGCCTTTTCAACTACAGTATTTATGAGAAAAAGTAAGGGGCGGTGTGAGGGTTCATAGTGTTTTTTTGAAAGTTTAGGACTATGCTCTTCAGTTTGCTGTAGCATGTTAAAAGCTATGGCATCCAAATAAATAGACATCCGTGGGTGGGCTTGAACCACCAACCTTTCGGTTAACAGCCGAACGCGCTAACCGATTGCGCCACAGAGACACACACCTGGTTACCTAATTTGCTTCTCCTTTGCCATTCAGTGATGGAAAGTTTTTTGAAAGGTTAGGACTATGCCCTGCAGTTTGTTATAGCAAGTTAAAAGCTATGGCATCAAAATAAATAGACGTCCCTGGGTGGGCTTGAACCACCAACCTTTCGATTAACAGCCGAATGCGATAACCGATTGCGCCACAGAGACATACTCTTGATTATCTACTTTGCTTTTCCTTTGCCATTCAGTAATGGAAAGTCCACACCAGACTTTTTAACAGCAAAGCCTTTTCAACTACAGTATTTATGAGAAAAAGTAAGGGGCGGTGTGAGGGTTCATAGTGTTTTTTTGAAAGGTTAAGACTATGCCCTGCAGTTTGTTATAGCAAGTTAAAAGCTATGGCATCAAAAAAAATAGATTTCCCTGGGTGGGCTTGAATCACCAACCTTTCGGGTAACAGCCGAACGCGCTAACTGATTGCTTTTCCTTTGCCATTCAGTAATGGAAAGTCCACACCAGACTTTTTAACAGCAATGCCTTTTCAACTACAGTATTTATGAGAAAAAGTAAGGGGCGGTGTGAGGGTTCATAGTGTTTTTTTGAAAGTTTAGGACTATGCTCTTCAGTTTGCTGTAGCATGTTAAAAGCTATGGCATCAAAATAAATAGACGTCCGTGGGTGGGCTTGAACCACCAACCTTTCGGTTAACAGCCGAATGCGCTAACCGATTGCGCCACAGAGACACACACCTGGTTACCTAATTTGCTTCTCCTTTGCCATCCAGTGATGGAAAGTTTTTTGAAAGGTTAGGACTATGCCCTGCAGTTTGTTATAGCAAGTTAAAAGCTATGGCATCAAAATAAATAGACGTCCCTGGGTGGGCTTGAACCACCAACCTTTCGGTTAACAGCCGAACGCGCTAACCGATTGCGCCCCAGAGACATACTCTTGATTATCTACTTTGCTTTTCATTTGCCATTCAGTAATGGAAAGTCCACACCAAACTTTTTAACAGCAAAGCCTTTTCAACTACAGTATTTATGAGAAAAAGTAAGGGGCGGTGTGAGGGTTCATAGTGTTTTTTTGAAAAGTTAGGACTATGCTCTTCAGTTTGTTGTAGCATGTTAGAAGCTATGGCATCAAAATAAATAGACGTCCCTGGGTGGGTTTGAACCACCAACCTTTCGGTTAAAAGCCGAACGCGCTAACCGATTGCGCAACAGAGACACACAACTGGTTAACTAATTTGCTTCTCCTTTGCCATCCAGTGATGGAAAGTTTTTTGAAAGGTTAGGACTATGCCCTGCAGTTTGTTATAGCAAGTTAAAAGCTATGGCATCAAAATAAATAGACTTCCCTGGGTGGGCTTGAATCACCAACCTTTCGGGTAACAGCCAAACACTCTAACCGATTGCGCCACAGAGACTCACTTATGAATCCCTACTTTGCTTTTCCTTTGCCATCCAGTAATGGAAAGTCCACACCAGACTTTTTAACAGCAAAGCCTTTTCAACTACAGTATTTATGAGAAAAAGTAGGGGAGGTGTGAGGGTCCATAGTGTTTTTTTTGAAAGTTTAGGACTATGCCCTGCAGTTTGTGATAGCAAGTTAAAAGCTATGGCATCAAAATAATTAGATTTCCCTGGGTGGGCTTGAATCACCAACCTTTTGGGTAACAGCCGAACGCGCTAACTGATTGGTTTTCCTTTGCCATTCAGTAATGGAAAGTCCACACCACACTTTTTAACAGCAAAGCCTTTTCAACTACAGTATTTATGAGAAAAAGTAAGGGGCGGTGTGAGGGTTCATAGTGTTTTTTTGAAAGGTTAGGACTATGCTACTCAGTTTGTTGTAGCATGTTAGAAGCTATGGCATCAAAATAAATAGATGTTCCTGGGTGGGCTTGAATCACCAACATTTCGATTAAAAGCCGAATGCGATAACCGATTGCGCCACAGAGACATACTCTTGATTATCTACTTTGCTTTTCCTTTGCCATTCAGTAATGGAAAGTCCACACCAGACTTTTTAACAGCAAAGCCTTTTCAACTACAGTATTTATGAGAAAAAGTAAGGGGCGGTGTGAGGGTTCATAGTGTTTTTTTGAAAGGTTAAGACTATGCCCTGCAGTTTGTTATAGCAAGTTAAAAGCTATGGCATCAAAATAAATAGACTTCCCTGGGTGGGCTTGAATCACCAACCTTTCGGGTAACAGCCGAACGCGCTAACTGATTGCTTTTCCTTTGCCATTCAGTAATGGAAAGTCCACACCAGACTTTTTCACAGCAAAACCTTTTCAACTACAGTATTTATGAGAAAAAGTAGGGGCGGTGTGAGGGTCCATAGTGTTTTTTTGAAAGTTTAGGACTATGCCCTGCAGTTTGTGATAGCAAGTTAAAAGCTATGGCATCAAAATAATTAGATTTCCCTGGGTGGGCTTGAATCACCAACCTTTTGGGTAACAGCCGAACGCGCTAACTGATTGCTTTTCCTTTGCCATTCAGTAATGGAAAGTCCACACCAGACTTTTTAACAGCAAAGCCTTTTCAACTACAGTATTTAAGAGAAAAAGTAAGGGGCGGTGTGAGGGTTCATAGTGTTTTTTTGAAAGGTTAGGACTATGCTACTCAGGTTGTTGTAGCATGTTAGAAGCTATGGCATCAAAATAAATAGATGTTCCTGGGTGGGTTTGAACCACCAACATTTCGGTTAACAGCCGAACGCGCTAACCGATTGCGCAACAGAGACACACACCTGGTTACCTAATTTGCTTCTCCTTTGCCATCCAGTGATGGAAAGTTTTTTGAAAGGTTAGGACTATGCCCTGCAGTTTGTTATAGCAAGTTAAAAGCTATGGCATCAAAATAAATAGACTTCCCTGGGTGGGCTTGAATCACCAACCTTTCGGGTAACAGCCGAAGGCGCTAAACGATTGCGCCACAGAGACTGACTCATGATTCCCTACTTTGCTTTTCCTTTGCCATCCAGTAATGGAAAGTCCACAACAGACTTTTTAACAGCAAAGCCTTTTCAACTACAGTATTTATGAGAAAAAGTAAGGGGCGGTGTGAGGGTTCATAGTGTTTTTTTGAAAGTTTAGGACTATGCTCTTCAGTTTGCTGTAGCATGTTAAAAGCTATGGCATCCAAATAAATAGACGTCCGTGGGTGGGCTTGAACCACCAACCTTTCGGTTAACAGCCGAATGCGCTAACCGATTGCGCCACAGAGACACACACCTGGTTACCTAATTTGCTTCTCCTTTGCCATTCAGTGATGGAAAGTTTTTTGAAAGGTTAGGACTATGCCGTGCAGTTTGTTATAGCAAGTTAAAAGTTATGGCATCAAAATAAATAGACGTCCCTGGGTGGGCTTGAACCACCAACCTTTCGATTAACAGCCGAATGCGATAACCGATTGACACAAAGAGACATACTTTTGATTATCTACTTTGCTTTTCCTTTGCCATTCAGTAATGGAAAGTCCACACCAGACTTTTTAACAGCAAAGCCTTTTCAACTACAGTATTTATGAGAAAAAGTAAGGGGCGGTGTGAGGGTTCATAGTGTTTTTTTGAAAGGTTAAGACTATGCCCTGCAGTTTGTTATAGCAAGTTAAAAGCTATGGCATCAAAATAAATAGACTTCCCTGGGTGGGCTTGAATCACCAACCTTTCGGGTAACAGCCGAACACGCTAACTGATTGCTTTTCCTTTGCCATTCAGTAATGGAAAGTCCACACCAGACTTTTTAACAGCAAAGCCTTTTCAACTACAGTATTTATGAGAAAAAGTAAGGGGCGGTGTGAGGGTTCATAGTGTTTTTTTGAAAGGTTAGGACTATGCTACTCAGTTTGTTGTAGCATGTTAGAAGCTATGGCATCAAAATAAATAGATGTTCCTGGGTGGGCTTGAACCACCAACATTTCGGTTAACAGCCGAACGCGCTAACCGATTGCGCAACAGAGACACACACCTGGTTAACTAATTTGCTTCTCCTTTGCCATCCAGTGATGGAAAGTTTTTTGAAAGGTTAGGACTATGCCCTGCAGTTTGTTATAGCAAGTTAAAAGCTATGGCATCAAAATAAAAAGACTTCCCTGGGTGGGCTTGAATCACCAACCTTTCGGGTAACAGCCGAAGGCGCTAAGCGATTGCGCCACAGAGACTGACTCATGGTTCCCTACTTTGCTTTTCCTTTGCCATCCAGTAATGGAAAGTCCACAACAGACTTTTTAACAGCAAAGCCTTTTCAACTACAGTATTTATAAGAAAAAGTAAGGGGCGGTGTGAGGGTTCATAGTGTTTTTTTGAAAGGTTAGGACTATGCTCTTCAGTTTGTTGTAGCATGTTAGAAGCTATGGCATCAAAAAAAAAAAAAGTGCGTGGGTGGGCTTGAACCACAAACCTTTCGGTTAACAGCCGAACGCGCTAACCGATTGCGCCACAGAGACACACACCTGGTTACCTAATTTGCTTCTCCTTTGCCATCCAGTGATGGAAAGTTTTTTGAAAGGTTAGGACTATGCCCTGCAGTTTGTTATAGCAAGTTAAAAGCTATGGCATCAAAATAAATAGACGTCCCTGGGTGGGCTTGAACCACCAACCTTTCGGTTAACAGCCGAACGCGCTAACCGATTGCGCCACAGAGACATAGACTTGATTATCTACTTTGCTTTTCCTTTGCCATTCAATAATGGAAAGTCCACACCAGACTTTTTAACAGCAAAGCCTTTTCAACTACAGTATTTATGAGAAAAAGTAAGGGGCGGTGTGAGGGTTCATAGTGTTTTTTTGAAAGTTTAGGACTATGCTCTTCAGTTTGCTGTAGCATGTTAAAAGCTATGGCATCAAAATAAATAGACATCCGTGGGTGGGCTTGAACCACCAACCTTTCAGTTAACAGCCGAACGCGCTAACCGATTGCGCCACAGAGACACACACCTGGTTACCTAATTTGCTTCTCCTTTGCCATTCAGTGATGGAAAGTTTTTTGAAAGGTTAGGACTATGCCCTGCAGTTTGTTATAGCAAGTTAAAAGCTATGGCATCAAAATAAATAGACGTCCCTGGGTGGGCTTGAACCACCAACCTTTCGATTAACAGCCGATTGCGATAACCGATTGCGCCACAGAGACATACTCTTGATTATCTACTTTGCTTTTCCTTTGCCATTCAGTAATGGAAAGTCCACACCAGACTTTTTAACAGCAAAGCCTTTTCAACTACAGTATTTATGAGAAAAAGTAAGGGGCGGTGTGAGGGTTCATAGTGTTTTTTTGAAAGGTTAAGACTATGCCCTGCAGTTTGTTATAGCAAGTTAAAAGCTATGGCATCAAAAAAAATAGATTTCCCTGGGTGGGCTTGAATCACCAACCTTTCGGGTAACAGCCGAACGCGCTAACTGATTGCTTTTCCTTTGCCATTCAGTAATGGAAAGTCCACACCAGACTTTTTAACAGCAATGCCTTTTCAACTACAGTATTTATGAGAAAAAGTAAGGGGCGGTGTGAGGGTTCATAGTGTTTTTTTGAAAGTTTAGGACTATGCTCTTCAGTTTGCTGTAGCATGTTAAAAGCTATGGCATCAAAATAAATAGACGTCCCTGGGTGGGCTTGAACCACCAACCTTTCGGTTAACAGCTGAATGCGCTAACCGATTGCGCCACAGAGACATACTCTTGAATATCTACTTTGCTTTTCCTTTGCCATTCAGTAGTGGAAAGTCCACACCAGACTTTTTAAAAGCAAAGCCTTTTCAACTACAGTATTTATGAGAAAAAGTAGGGGCGGTGTGAGGGTTCATAGTGTTTTTTTGAAAGTTTAGGACTATGCTACTCAGTTTGTTGTAGCATGTTAGAAGCTATGGCATCAAAATAAATAGACGTCTCTGGGTGGGCTTGAACCACCCACCTTTTAGTTAACAGCCGAAAGCGCTAACCGATTGCGCCACAGAGACACACAGCTGGTTAACTAATTTGCTTCTCCATTGCCATTCAGTGATGGAAAGTTTTTTGAAACGTTAGGACTATGCCCTGCAGTTTGTTATAGCAAGTTAAAAGCTATGGCATCAAAATAAATAGACGTCCCTGGGTGGGCTTGAACCACCAACCTTTTGGTTAACAGCCGAACGCGCTAACCGATTGAGCCACAGAGACATACACTTGATTACCTACTTTGCTTTTCCTTTGACATTCAGTAATGGAAAGTCCACACCAGACTTTTTAACAGCAAAGCCTTTTCAACTACAGTATTTATGAGAAAAAGTAAGGGGCGGTGTGAGGGTTCATAGTGTTTTTTTGAAAGTTTAGGACTATGCTCTTCAGTTTGCTGTAGCATGTTAAAAGCTATGGCATCCAAATAAATAGACGTCTGTGGGTGGGCTTGAACCACCAACCTTTCGGTTAACAGCCGAACGCGCTAACCGATTGCGCCACAGAGACACACACCTGGTTACCTAATTTGCTTCTCCTTTGCCATCCAGTGATGGAAAGTTTTTTGAAAGGTTAGGACTATGCCCTGCAGTTTGTTATAGCAAGTTAAAAGCTATGGCATCAAAATAAATAGACTTCCCTGGGTGGGCTTGAATCACCAACCTTTCGGGTAACAGCCAAAGGCGCTAAGCGATTGCGCCACAGAGACTCACTCATGATTCCCTACTTTGCTTTTCCTTTGCCATCCAATAATGGAAAGTCCACACCAGACTTTTTAACAGCAAAGCCTTTTCAACTACAGTATTTATGAGAAAAAGTAAGGGGCGGTGTGAGGGTTCATAGTGTTTTTTTGAAAGGTTAGGACTATGCTTTTAAGTTTGTTGTAGCATGTTAGAAGCTATGGCATCAAAAAAAATAGACGTGCCTGGGTGGGCTTGAACCACCAACCTTTCGGTTAACAGCCGAACGCGCTAACCGATTGCGCCACAGAGACACACACCTGGTTACCAAATTTGCTTCTCCTTTGCAATCCAGTGATGGTAAGTTTTTTAAAAGGTTAGGCCTATGCCCTGCAGTTTGTTATAGCAAGTTAAAAGCTATGGCATCAAAATAAATAGACGTCCCTGGGTGGGCTTGAACCACCAACCTTTCGGTTAACAGCCGAACGCGCTAACCGATTGCGCCACAGAGACATACTCTTGATTATCTACTTTGCTTTTCCTTTGCCATTCAGTAATGGAAAGTCCACACCAGACTTTTTAACAGCAAAGCCTTTTCAACTACAGTATTTATGAGAAAAAGTAAGGGGCGGTGTGAGGGTTCATAGCGTTTTTTTGAAAGGTTAGGACTATGCTACTCAGTTTGTTGTAGCATGTTAGAAGCTATGGCATCAAAATAAATACATGTTCCTGGGTGGGCTTGAACCACCAACATTTCGGTTAACAGCCGAACGCGCTAACCGATTGCGCAACAGAGACACACACCTGGTTACCAAATTTGCTTCTCCTTTGCCATCCAGTGATGGAAAGTTTTTTGAAAGGTTAGGACTATGCCCTGCAGTTTGTTATAGCAAGTTAAAAGCTATGGCATCAAAATAAATAGACGTCCCTGGGTGGGCTTGAATCACCAACCTTTCGGGTAACAGCCGAAGGCGCTAAGCGATTGCGCCACAGAGACTCACTCATGATTCCCTAATTTGCTTTTCCTTTGCCATCCAATAATGGAAAGTCCACACCAGGCTTTTTAACAGCAAAGCCTTTTCAACTACAGTATTTATGAGAAAAAGTAAGGGGCGGTGTGAGGGTTCATAGTGTTTTTTTGAAAAGTTAGGACTATGCTCTTCAGTTTGTTGTAGCATGTTAGAAGCTATGGCATCAAAATAAATAGACGTCCCTGGGTGGGTTTGAACCACCAACCTTTCGGGTAACAGCCAAACACTCTAACCGATTGCGCCACAGAGACTCACTTATGAATCCCTACTTTGCTTTTCCTTTGCCATCCAGTAATGGAAAGTCCACACCAGACTTTTTAACAGCAAAGCCTTTTCAACTACAGTATTTATGAGAAAAAGTAGGGGCGGTGTGAGGGTCCATAGTGTTTTTTTGAAAGTTTAGGACTATGCCCTGCAGTTTGTGATAGCAAGTTAAAAGCTATGGCATCAAAATAATTAGATTTCCCTGGGTGGGCTTGAATCACCAACCTTTTGGGTAACAGCCGAACGCGCTAACTGATTGGTTTTCCTTTGCCATTCAGTAATGGAAAGTCCACACCACACTTTTTAACAGCAAAGCCTTTTCAACTACAGTATTTATGAGAAAAAGTAAGGGGCGGTGTGAGGGTTCATAGTGTTTTTTTGAAAGGTTAGGACTATGCTCTTCAGTTTGTTGTAGCATGTTAGAAGCTATGGCATCTAAAAAAATAGACGTGCCTTGTTGGGCTTGAACCACAAACCTTTCGGTTAACAGCCGAACGCGCTAACCGATTGCGCCACAGAGACACACACCTGGTTACCTAATTTGCTTCTCCTTTGCCATCCAGTGATGGAAAGTTTTTTGAAAGGTTAGGACTATGCCCTGCAGTTTGTTATAGCAAGTTAAAAGCTATGGCATCAAAATAAATAGACGTCCCTGGGTGGGCTTGAACCACCAACCTTTCGGTTAACAGCCGAACGCGCTAACCGATTGCGCCACAGAGACATACACTTGATTATCTACTTTGCTTTTCCTTTGCCATTCAGTAATGGAAAGTCCACACCAGACTTTTTAACAGCAAAGCCTTTTCAACTACAGACTACAGACTACGCGCTAACCGATTGCGCCACAGAGACATACACTTGATTATCTACTTTGCTTTTCCTTTGCCATTCAGTAATGGAAAGTCCACACCAGACTTTTTAACAGCAAAGCCTTTTCAACTACAGACTACAGTATTTATGAGAAAAAGTAAGGGGCGGTGTGAGGGTTCATAGTGTTTTTTTGAAAGGTTAAGACTATGCCCTGCAGTTTGTTATAGCAAGTTAAAAGCTATGGCATCAAAATAAATAGACTTCCCTGGGTGGGCTTGAATCACCAACCTTTCGGGTAACAGCCGAAGGCGCTAAGCGATTGCGCCACAGAGACTGACTCATGTTTCCCTACTTTGCTTTTCCTTTGCCATTCAGTAATGGAAAGTCCACAACAGACTTTTTAACAGCAAAGCCTTTTCAACTACAGTATTTATGAGAAAAAGTAAGGGGCGGTGTGAGGGTTCATAGTGTTTTTTTGAAAGTTTAGGACTATGTTTTTCAGTTTGCTGTAGCATGTTAAAAGCTATGGCATCCAAATAAATAGACGTCCGTGGGTGGGGTTGAACCACCAACCTTTCGGTTAAAAGCCGAACGCGCTAACCGATCGCGCCACAGAGACACACACCTGGTTCCCTAATTTGCTTCTCCTTTGCCATTCAGTGATGGAAAGTTTTTTGAAAGGTTAGGACTATGCCCTGCAGTTTGTTATAGCAAGTTAAAAGCTATGGCATCAAAATAAATAGATGTCCCTGGGTGGGCTTGAACCACCAACCTTTCGATTAAAAGCCGAATGCGATAACCGATTGCGCCACAGAGACATACTCTTGATTATCTACTTTGCTTTTCCTTTGCCATTCAGTAATGGAAAGTCCACACCAGACTTTTTAACAGCAAAGCCTTTTCAACTACAGTATTTATGAGAAAAAGTAAGGGGCGGTGTGAGGGTTCATAGTGTTTTTTTGAAAGGTTAAGACTATGCCCTGCAGTTTGTTATAGCAAGTTAAAAGCTATGGCATCAAAATAAATAGACTTCCCTGGGTGGGCTTGAATCACCAACCTTTCGGGTAACAGCCGAACGCGCTAACTGATTGCTTTTCCTTTGCCATTCAGTAATGGAAAGTCCACACCAGACTTTTTCACAGCAAAGCCTTTTCAACTACAGTATTTATGAGAAAAAGTAGGGGCGGTGTGAGGGTCCATAGTGTTTTTTAGAAAAATTAGGACTATGCCCTGCAGTTTGTGATAGCAAGTTAAAAGCTATGGCATCAAAATAATTAGATTTCCCTGGGTGGGCTTGAATCACCAACCTTTTGGGTAACAGCCGAACGCGCTAACTGATTGCTTTTCCTTTGCCATTCAGTAATGGAAAGTCCACACCAGACTTTTTAACAGCAAAGCCTTTTCAACTACAGTATTTATGAGAAAAAGTAAGGGGCGGTGTGAGGGTTCATAGTGTTTTTTTGAAAGGTTAGGACTATGCTACTCAGGTTGTTGTAGCATGTTAGAAGCTATGGCATCAAAATAAATAGATGTTCCTGGGTGGGTTTGAACCACCAACATTTCGGTTAACAGCCGAACGCGCTAACCGATTGCGCAACAGAGACACACACCTGGTTACCAAATTTGCTTCTCCTTTGCCATCCAGTGATGGAAAGTTTTTTGAAAGGTTAGGACTATGCCCTGCAGTTTGTTATAGCAAGTTAAAAGCTATGGCATCAAAATAAATAGACTTCCCTGGGTGGGCTTGAATCACCAACCTTTCGGGTAACAGCCGAAGGCGCTAAGCGATTGCGCCACAGAGACTGACTCCTGATTCCCTACTTTGCTTTTCCTTTGCCATCCAGTAATGGAAAGTCCACAACAGACTTTTTAACAGCAAAGCCTTTTCAACTACAGTATTTATGAGAAAAAGTAAGGGGCGGTGTGAGGGTTCATAGTGTTTTTTTGAAAGTTTAGGACTATGCTCTTCAGTTTGCTGTAGCATGTTAAAAGCTATGGCATCCAAATAAATAGACGTCCGTGGGTGGGCTTGAACCACCAACCTTTCGGTTAACAGACGAATGCGCTAACCGATTGCGCCACAGAGACACAATTTGCTTCTCCTTTGCCATCCAGTGATGGAA
Source organism: Discoglossus pictus (assembly GCA_027410445.1). Classification (NCBI taxonomy): domain Eukaryota; kingdom Metazoa; phylum Chordata; class Amphibia; order Anura; family Alytidae; genus Discoglossus; species Discoglossus pictus. Next base: position 12,842 of record JAPZIH010001013.1, read on the forward strand.
AGTTTTTTGAAAGGTTAGGACTATGCCCTGCAGTTTGTTATAGCAAGTTAAAAGCTATGGCATCAAAATAAATAGACGTCCCTGGGTGGGCTTGAACCACCAACCTTTCGATTAACAGCCGAATGCGATAACCGATTGCGCCACAGAGACATACTATTGATTATCTACTTTGCTTTTCCTTTGCCATTCAGTAATGGAAAGTCTACACCAGACTTTTTAACAGCAAAGCCTTTTCAACTACAGTATTTATGAGAAAAAGTAAGGGGCGGTGTGAGGGTTCATAGTGTTTTTTTGAAAGGTTAAGACTATGCCCTGCAGTTTGTTATAGCAAGTTAAAAGCTATGGCATCAAAATCATTAGATTTCCCTAGGTGGGCTTGAATCACCAACCTTTCGGGTAACAGCCGAACGCGCTAACTGATTGCTTTTCCTTTGCCATTCAGTAATGGAAAGTCCACACCAGACTTTTTAACAGCAAAGCCTTTTCAACTACAGTATTTATGAGAAAAAGTAAGGGGCGGTGTGAGGGTTCATAGTGTTTTTTTGAAAGGTTAGGACTATGCTCTTCAGTTTGTTGTAGCATGTTAGAAGCTATGGCATCAAAATAAATAGACGTCCCTGGGTGGGCTTGAACCACCAACCTTTCGGTTAAAAGCCGAACGCGCTAACCGATTGCGCAACAGAGACACACAACTGGTTAACTAATTTGCTTCTCCTTTGCCATCCAGTGATGGAAAGTTTTTTGAAAGGTTAGGACTATGCCCTGCAGTTTGTTATAGCAAGTTAAAAGCTATGGCATCAAAATAAATAGACTTCCCTGGGTGGGCTTGAATCACCAACCTTTCGGGTAACAGCCAAACGCTCTAACCGATTGCGCCACAGAGACTCACTTATGAATCCCTACTTTGCTTTTCCTTTGCCATCCAGTAATGGAAAGTCCACACCAGACTTTTTAACAGCAAAGCCTTTTCAACTACAGTATTTATGAGAAAAAGTAAGGGGCGGTGTGAGGGTCCATAGTGTTTTTTTGAAAGGTTAGGACTATGCCCTGCAGTTTGTGATAGCAAGTTAAAATCTATGGCATCAAAATCATTAGATTTCCCTAGGTGGGCTTGAATCACCAACCTTTCGGGTAACAGCCGAACGCGCTAACTGATTGCTTTTCCTTTGCCATTCAGTAATGGAAAGTCCACACCAGACTTTTTAACAGCAAAGCCTTTTCAACTACAGTATTTATGAGAAAAAGTAAGGGGCGGTGTGAGGGTTCATAGTGTTTTTTTGAAAGGTTAGGACTATGCTCTTCAGTTTGTTGTAGCATGTTAGAAGCTATGGCATCAAAATAAATAGACGTCCCTGGGTGGGCTTGAACCACCAACCTTTCGGTTAAAAGCCGAACGCGCTAACCGATTGCGCAACAGAGACACACAACTGGTTAACTAATTTGCTTCTCCTTTGCCATCCAGTGATGGAAAGTTTTTTGAAAGGTTAGGACTATGCCCTGCAGTTTGTTATAGCAAGTTAAAAGCTATGGCATCAAAATAAATAGACTTCCCTGGGTGGGCTTGAATCACCAACCTTTCGGGTAACAGCCAAACGCTCTAACCGATTGCGCCACAGAGACTCATTTATGAATCCCTACTTTGCTTTTCCTTTGCCATCCAGTAATGGAAAGTCCACACCAGACTTTTTAACAGCAAAGCCTTTTCAACTACAGTATTTATGAGAAAAAGTAAGGGGCGGTGTGAGGGTCCATAGTGTTTTTTTGAAAGGTTAGGACAATGCCCTGCAGTTTGTGATAGCAAGTTAAAAGCTATGGCATCAAAATAATTAGATTTCCCTGGGTGGGCTTGAATCACCAACCTTTTGGGTAACAGCCGAACGCGCTAACTGATTGCTTTTCCTTTGCCATTCAGTAATGGAAAGTCCACACCAGACTTTTTAACAGCAAAGCCTTTTCAACTACAGTATTTATGAGAAAAAGTAAGGGGCGGTGTGAGGGTTCATAGTGTTTTTTTGAAAGGTTAGGACTATGCTACTCAGTTTGTTGTAGCATGTTAGAAGCTATGGCATCAAAATAAATAGATGTTCCTGGGTGGGCTTGAACCACCAACATTTCGGTTAACAGCCGAACGCGCTAACCGATTGCGCAACAGAGACACACACCTGGTTACCTAATTTGCTTCTCCTTTGCCATCCAGTGATGGAAAGTTTTTTGAAAGGTTAGGACTATGCCCTGCAGTTTGTTATAGCAAGTTAAAAGCTATGGCATCAAAATAAATAGACTTCCCTGGGTGGGCTTGAATCACCAACCTTTCGGGTAACAGCCGAAGGCGCTAAGCGATTGCGCCACAGAGACTCACTCATGATTCCCTACTTTGCTTTTCCTTTGCCATCCAGTAATGGAAAGTCCACACCAGACTTTTTAACAGCAAAGCCTTTTCAACTACAGTATTTATGAGAAAAAGTAAGGGGCGGTGTGAGGGTTCATAGTGTTTTTTTGAAAGGTTAGGACTATGCTCTTCAGTTTGTTGTAGCATGTTAGAAGCTATGGCATCAAAATAAATAGACGTCCCTGGGTGGGCTTGAACCACCAACCTTTCGGTTAAAAGCCGAATGCGCTAACCGATTGCGCAACAGAGACACACAACTGGTTAACTAATTTGCTTCTCCTTTGCCATCCAGTAATGGAAAGTTTTTTGAAAGGTTAGGACTATGCCCTGCAGTTTGTTATAGCAAGTTAAAAGCTATGGCATCAAAATAAATAGACTTCCCTGGGTGGGCTTGAATCACCAACCTTTCGGGTAACAACCAAACGCTCTAACCGATTGCGCCACAGAGACTCACTTATGAATCCCTACTTTGCATTTCCTTTGCCATTCAGTAATGGAAAGTCCACACCAGACTTTTTAACAGCAAAGCCTTTTCATCTACAGTATTTATGAGAAAAAGTAAGGGGCGGTGTGAGGATCCATAGTGTTTTTTTGAAAGGTTAGGACTATGCCCTGCAGTTTGTGATAGCAAGTTAAAATCTATGGCATCAAAATAATTAGATTTCCCTGGGTGGGCTTGAATCACCAACCTTTTGGGTAACAGCCGAACGCGCTAACTGATTGCTTTTCGTTTGCCATTCAGTAATGGAAAGTCCACACCAGACTTTTTAACAGCAAAGCCTTTTCAACTACAGTATTTATGAGAAAAAGTAAGGGGCGGTGTGAGGGTTCATAGTGTTTTTTTGAAAGGTTAAGACTATGCCCTGCAGTTTGTTGTAGCATGTTAGAAGCTATGGCATCAAAATAAATAGACTTCCCTGGGTGGGCTTGAATCACCAACCTTTCGGGTAACAGCCGAACGCGCTAACTGATTGCTTTTCCTTTGCCATTCAGTAATGGAAAGTCCACACCAGACTTTTTAACAGCAAAGCCTTTTGAACTACAGTATTTATGAGAAAAAGTAAGGGGCGGTGTGAGGGTTCATAGTGTTTTTTTGAAAGGTTAGGACTATGCTCTTCAGTTTGTTGTAGCATGTTAGAAGCTATGGCATCAAAATAAATAGACGTCCCTGGGTGGGCTTGAACCACCAACCTTTCGTGTAAAAGCCGAATGCGCTAACCGATTGCGCAACAGAGACACACAACTGGTTAACTAATTTGCTTCTCCTTTGCCATCCAGTGATGGAAAGTTTTTTGAAAGGTTAGGACTATGCCCTGCAGTTTGTTATAGCAAGTTAAAAGCTATGGCATCAAAATAAATAGACTTCCCTGGGTGGGCTTGAATCACCAACCTTTCGGGTAACAGCCGAAGGCGCTAAGCGATTGCGCCACAGAGACTCACTCATGATTCCCTACTTTGCTTTTCCTTTGCCATCCAGTAATGGAGAGTCCACACCAGACTTTTTAACAGCAAAGCCTTTTCAACTACAGTATTTATGAGAAAAAGTAAGGGGCGGTGTGAGGGTCCATAGTGTTTTTTTGAAAGGTTTGGACTATGCCCTGCAGTTTGTGATAGCAAGTTAAAAGCTATGGCATCAAAATAATTAGATTTCCCTAGGTGGGCTTGAATCACCAACCTTTTGGGTAACAGCCGAACGCGCTAACTGATTGCTTTTCCTTTGCCATTCAGTAATGGAAAGTCCACACCAGACTTTTTAACAGCAAAGCCTTTTCAACTACAGTATTTATGAGAAAAAGTAAGGGGCGGTGTGAGGGTTCATAGTGTTTTTTTGAAAGGTTAGGACTATGCTACTCAGTTTGTTGTAGCATGTTAGAAGCTATGGCATCAAAATAAATAGATGTTCCTGGGTGGGCTTGAACCACCAACATTTCGGTTAACAGCCGAACGCGCTAACCGATTGCGCAACAGAGACACACACCTGGTTACCTAATTTGCTTCTCCTTTGCCATCCAGTGATGGAAAGTTTTTTGAAAGGTTAGGACTATGCCCTGCAGTTTGTTATAGCAAGTTAAAAGCTATGGCATCAAAATAAATAGACGTCCCTGGGTGGGCTTGAACCACCAACCTTTTGGTTAACAGCCGAGCGCGCTAACCGATTGCGCCACAAAGACATACTATTGATTATCTACTTTGCTTTTCCTTTGCCATTCAGTAATGGAAAGTCCACACCAGACTTTTTAACAGCAAAGCCTTTTCAACTACAGTATTGATGAGAAAAAGTAAGGGGCGGTGTGAGGGTTCATAGTGTTTTTTTGAAAGGTTAGGACTATGCTCTTCAGTTTGTTGTAGCATGTTAGAAGCTATGGCATCAAAATAAATAGACTTCCCTGGGTGGGCTTGAACCACCAACCTTTCGGTTAAAAGCCGAACGCGCTAACCGATTGCGCAACAGAGACACACAACTGGTTAACTAATTTGCTTCTCCTTTGCCATCCAGTGATGGAAAGTTTTTTGAAAGGTTAGGACTATGCCCTGCAGTTTGTGATAGCAAGTTAAAAGCTATGGCATCAAAATAATTAGATTTCCCTGGGTGGGCTTGAATCACCAACCTTTTGGGTAACAGCCGAACGCGCTAACTGATTGCTTTTCCTTTGCCATTCAGTAATGGAAAGTCCACACCAGACTTTTTAACAGCAAAGCCTTTTCAACTACAGTATTTATGAGAAAAAGTAAGGGGCGGTGTGAGGGTTCATAGTGTTTTTTTGAAAGGTTAGGACTATGCTACTCAGTTTGTTGTAGCATGTTAGAAGCTATGGCATCAAAATAAATAGATGTTCCTGGGTGGGCTTGAACCACCAACATTTCGGTTAACAGCCGAACGCGCTAACCGATTGCGCAACAGAGACACACACCTGGTTACCTAATTTGCTTCTCCTTTGCCATCCAGTGATGGAAAGTTTTTTGAAAGGTTAGGACTATGCCCTGCAGTTTGTTATAGCAAGTTAAAAGCTATGGCATCAAAATAAATAGACTTCCCTGGGTGGGCTTGAATCACCAACCTTTCGGGTAACAGCCGAAGGCGCTAAGCGATTGCGCCACAGAGACTCACTCATGATTCCCTACTTTGCTTTTCCTTTGCCATCCAATAATGGAAAGTCCACACCAGACTTTTTAACAGCAAAGCCTTTTCAACTACAGTATTTATGAGAAAAAGTAAGGGGCAGTGTGAGGGTTCATAGTGTTTTTTTGAAAGGTTAGGACTATGCTTTTCAGTTTGTTGTAGCATGTTAGAAGCTATGGCATCAAAAAAAATAGACGTGCCTGGGTGGGCTTGAACCACCAACCTTTCCGGTTAACAGCCGAACGCGCTAACCGATTGCACCACAGAGACACACACCTGGTTACCTAATTTGCTTCTCCTTTGCCATCCAGTGATGGAAAGTTTTTTGAAAGGTTAGGACTATGCCCTGCAGTTTGTTATAGCAAGTTAAAAGCTATGGCATCAAAATAAACAGACGTCCCTGGGTGGGCTTGAACCACCAACCTTTCTGTTAACAGCCGAACGCGCTAACCGATTGCGCCACAGAGACATACTCTTGACTATCTACTTTGCTTTTCCTTTGCCATTCAGTAATGGAAAGTCCACACCAGACTTTTTAACAGCAAAGCCTTTTCAACTACAGTATTTATGAGAAAAAGTAAGGGGCGGTGTGAGGGTTCATAGTGTTTTTTTGAAAGGTTAAGACTATGCCCTGCAGTTTGTTATAGCAAGTTAAAAGCTATGGCATCAAAATAAATAGACTTCCCTGGGTGGGCTTGAATCACCAACCTTTCGGGTAACAGCCGAACGCGCTAACTGATTGCTTTTCCTTTGCCATTCAGTAATGGAAAGTCCACACCAGACTTTTTCACAGCAAAGCCTTTTCAACTACAGTATTTATGAGAAAAAGTAGGGGCGGTGTGAGGGTCCATAGTGTTTTTTTGAAAGTTTAGGACTATGCCCTGCAGTTTGTGATAGCAAGTTAAAAGCTATGGCATCAAAATAATTATATTTCCCTGGGTGGGCTTGAATCACCAACCTTTTGGGTAACAGCCGAACGCGCTAACTGATTGCTTTTCCTTTGCCATTCAGTAATGGAAAGTCCACACCAGACTTTTTAACAGCAAAGCCTTTTCAACTACAGTATTTATGAGAAAAAGTAAGGGGCGGTGTGAGGGTTCATAGTGTTTTTTTGAAAGGTTAGGACTATGCTACTCAGGTTGTTGTAGCATGTTAGAAGCTATGGCATCAAAATAAATAGATGTTCCTGGGTGGGTTTGAACCACCAACATTTCGGTTAACAGCCGAACGCGCTAACCGATTGCGCAACAGAGACACACACCTGGTTACCAAATTTGCTTCTCCTTTGCCATCCAGTGATGGAAAGTTTTTTGAAAGGTTAGGACTATGCCCTGCAGTTTGTTATAGCAAGTTAAAAGCTATGGCATCAAAATAAATAGACTTCCCTGGGTGGGCTTGAATCACCAACCTTTCGGGTAACCGCCGAAGGCGCTAAGCGATTGCGCCACAGAGACTGACTCCTGATTCCCTACTTTGCTTTTCCTTTGCCATCCAGTAATGGAAAGTCCACAACAGACTTTTTAACAGCAAAGCCTTTTCAACTACAGTATTTATGAGAAAAAGTAAGGGGCGGTGTGAGGGTTCATAGTGTTTTTTTGAAAGTTTAGGACTATGCTCTTCAGTTTGCTGTAGCATGTTAAAAGCTATGGCATCCAAATAAATAGACGTCCGTGGGTGGGCTTGAAACACCAACCTTTCGGTTAACAGCCGAATGCGCTAACCGATTGCGCCACAGAGACACAATTTGCTTCTCCTTTGCCATCCAGTGATGGAAAGTTTTTTGAAAGGTTAGGACTATGCCCTGCAGTTTGTTATAGCAAGTTAAAAGCTATGGCATCAAAATAAATAGACGTCCCTGGGTGGGCTTGAACCACCAACCTTTCGATTAACAGCCGAATGCGATAACCGATTGCGCCACAGAGACATACTATTGATTATCTACTTTGCTTTTCCTTTGCCATTCAGTAATGGAAAGTCTACACCAGACTTTTTAACAGCAAAGCCTTTTCAACTACAGTATTTATGAGAAAAAGTAAGGGGCGGTGTGAGGTTTCATAGTGTTTTTTTGAAAGGTTAAGACTATGCCCTGCAGTTTGTTATAGCAAGTTAAAAGCTATGGCATCAAAATCATTAGATTTCCCTAGGTGGGCTTGAATCACCAACCTTTCGGGTAACAGCCGAACGCGCTAACTGATTGCTTTTCCTTTGCCATTCAGTAATGGAAAGTCCACACCAGACTTTTTAACAGCAAAGCCTTTTCAACTACAGTATTTATGAGAAAAAGTAAGGGGCGGTGTGAGGGTTCATAGTGTTTTTTTTAAAGGTTAGGACTATGCTCTTCAGTTTGTTGTAGCATGTTAGAAGCTATGGCATCAAAATAAATAGACGTCCCTGGGTGGGCTTGAACCACCAACCTTTCGGTTAACAGCCGAACGCGCTAACCGATTGCGCAACAGAGACACACAACTGGTTAACTAATTTGCTTCTCCTTTGCCATCCAGTGATGGAAAGTTTTTTGAAAGGTTAGGACTATGCCCTGCAGTTTGTTATAGCAAGTTAAAAGCTATGGCATCAAAATAAATAGACTTCCCTGGGTGGGCTTGAATCACCAACCTTTCGGGTAACAGCCAAACGCTCTAACCGATTGCGCCACAGAGACTCACTTATGAATCCCTACTTTGCTTTTCCTTTGCCATTCAGTAATGGAAAGTCCACACCAGACTTTTTAACAGCAAAGCCTTTTCAACTACAGTATTTATGAGAAAAAGTAAGGGGCGGTGTGAGGGTCCATAGTGTTTTTTTGAAAGGTTAGGACTATGCCCTGCAGTTTGTGATAGCAAGTTAAAATCTATGGCATCAAAATCATTAGATTTCCCTAGGTGGGCTTGAATCACCAACCTTTCGGGTAACAGCCGAACGCACTAACTGATTGCTTTTCCTTTGCCATTCAGTAATGGAAAGTCCACACCAGACTTTTTAACAGCAAAGCCTTTTCAACTACAGTATTTATGAGAAAAAGTAAGGGGCGGTGTGAGGGTTCATAGTGTTTTTTTGAAAGGTTAGGACTATGCTCTTCAGTTTGTTGTAGCATGTTAGAAGCTATGGCATCAAAATAAATAGACGTCCCTGGGTGGGCTTGAACCACCAACCTTTCGGTTAAAAGCCGAACGCGCTAACCGATTGCGCAACAGAGACACACAACTGGTTAACTAATTTGCTTCTCCTTTGCCATCCAGTGATGGAAAGTTTTTTGAAAGGTTAGGACTATGCCCTGCAGTTTGTTATAGCAAGTTAAAAGCTATGGCATCAAAATAAATAGACTTCCCTGGGTGGGCTTGAATCACCAACCTTTCGGGTAACAGCCAAACGCTCTAACCGATTGCGCCACAGAGACTCACTTATGAATCCCTACTTTGCTTTTCCTTTGCCATTCAGTAATGGAAAGTCCACACCAGACTTTTTAACAGCAAAGCCTTTTCAACTACAGTATTTATGAGAAAAAGTAAGGGGCGGTGTGAGGGTCCATAGTGTTTTTTTGAAAGGTTAGGACTATGCCCTGCAGTTTGTGATAGCAAGTTAAAATCTATGGCATCAAAATAATTAGATTTCCCTGGGTGGGCTTGAATCACCAACCTTTTGGGTAACAGCCGAACGCGCTAACTGATTGCTTTTCCTTTGCCATTCAGTAATGGAAAGTCCACACCAGACTTTTTAACAGCAAAGCCTTTTCAACTACAGTATTTATGAGAAAAAGTAAGGGGCGGTGTGAGGGTTCATAGTGTTTTTTTGAAAGGTTAGGACTATGCTACTCAGTTTGTTGTAGCATGTTAGAAGCTATGGCATCAAAATAAATAGATATTCCTGGGTGGGCTTGAACCACCAACATTTCGGTTAACAGCCGAACGCGCTAACCGATTGCGCAACAGAGACACACACCTGGTTACCTAATTTGCTTCTCCTTTGCCATCCAGTGATGGAAAGTTTTTTGAAAGGTTAGGACTATGCCCTGCAGTTTGTTATAGCAAGTTAAAAGCTATGGCATCAAAATAAATAGACTTCCCTGGGTGGGCTTGAATCACCAACCTTTCGGGTAACAGCCGAAGGCGCTAAGCGATTGCGCCACAGAGACTCACTCATGATTCCCTACTTTGCTTTTCCTTTGCCATCCAGTAATGGAAAGTCCACACCAGACTTTTTAACAGCAAAGCCTTTTCAACTACAGTATTTATGAGAAAAAGTAAGGGGCGGTGTGAGGGTTCATAGTGTTTTTTTGAAAGGTTAGGACTATGCTCTTCAGTTTGTTGTAGCATGTTAGAAGCTATGGCATCAAAATAAATAGACTTCCCTGGGTGGGCTTGAACCACCAACCTTTCGGTTAAAAGCCGAATGCGCTAACCGATTGCGCAACAGAGACACACAACTGGTTAACTAATTTGCTTCTCCTTTGCCATCCAGTAATGGAAAGTTTTTTGAAAGGTTAGGACTATGCCCTGCAGTTTGTTATAGCAAGTTAAAAGCTATGGCATCAAAATAAATAGACTTCCCTGGGTGGGCTTGAATCACCAACCTTTCGGGTAACAGCCAAACGCTCTAACCGATTGCGCCACAGAGACTCACTTATGAATCCCTACTTTGCATTTCCTTTGCCATTCAGTAATGGAAAGTCCACACCAGACTTTTTAACAGCAAAGCCTTTTCATCTACAGTATTTATGAGAAAAAGTAAGGGGCGGTGTGAGGGTCCATAGTGTTTTTTTGAAAGGTTAGGACTATGCCCTGCAGTTTGTGATAGCAAGTTAAAATCTATGGCATCAAAATAATTAGATTTCCCTGGGTGGGCTTGAATCACCAACCTTTTGGGTAACAGCCGAACGCGCTAACTGATTGCTTTTCGTTTGCCATTCAGTAATGGAAAGTCCACACCAGACTTTTTAACAGCAAAGCCTTTTCAACTACAGTATTTATGAGAAAAAGTAAGGGGCGGTGTGAGGGTTCATAGTGTTTTTTTGAAAGGTTAAGACTATGCCCTGCAGTTTGTTGTAGCATGTTAGAAGCTATGGCATCAAAATAAATAGACTTCCCTGGGTGGGCTTGAATCACCAACCTTTCGGGTAACAGCCGAACGCGCTAACTGATTGCTTTTCCTTTGCCATTCAGTAATGGAAAGTCCACACCAGACTTTTTAACAGCAAAGCCTTTTGAACTACAGTATTTATGAGAAAAAGTAAGGGGCGGTGTGAGGGTTCATAGTGTTTTTTTGAAAGGTTAGGACTATGTTCTTCAGTTTGTTGTAGCATGTTAGAAGCTATGGCATCAAAATAAATAGACGTCCCTGGGTGGGCTTGAACCACCAACCTTTCGTGTAAAAGCCGAATGCGCTAACCGATTGCGCAACAGAGACACACAACTGGTTAACTAATTTGCTTCTCCTTTGCCATCCAGTGATGGAAAGTTTTTTGAAAGGTTAGGACTATGCCCTGCAGTTTGTTATAGCAAGTTAAAAGCTATGGCATCAAAATAAATAGACTTCCCTGGGTGGGCTTGAATCACCAACCTTTCGGGTAACAGCCGAAGGCGCTAAGCGATTGCGCCACAGAGACTCACTCATGATTCCCTACTTTGCTTTTCCTTTGCCATCCAGTAATGGAGAGTCCACACCAGACTTTTTAACAGCAAAGCCTTTTCAACTACAGTATTTATGAGAAAAAGTAAGGGGCGGTGTGAGGGTCCATAGTGTTTTTTTGAAAGGTTTGGACTATGCCCTGCAGTTTGTGATAGCAAGTTAAAAGCTATGGCATCAAAATAATTAGATTTCCCTAGGTGGGCTTGAATCACCAACCTTTTGGGTAACAGCCGAACGCGCTAACTGATTGCTTTTCCTTTGCCATTCAGTAATGGAAAGTCCACACCAGACTTTTTAACAGCAAAGCCTTTTCAACTACAGTATTTATGAGAAAAAGTAAGGGGCGGTGTGAGGGTTCATAGTGTTTTTTTGAAAGGTTAGGACTATGCTACTCAGTTTGTTGTAGCATGTTAGAAGCTATGGCATCAAAATAAATAGATGTTCCTGGGTGGGCTTGAACCACCAACATTTCGGTTAACAGCCGAACGCGCTAACCGATTGCGCAACAGAGACACACACCTGGTTACCTAATTTGCTTCTCCTTTGCCATCCAGTGATGGAAAGTTTTTTGAAAGGTTAGGACTATGCCCTGCAGTTTGTTATAGCAAGTTAAAAGCTATGGCATCAAAATAAATAGACGTCCCTGGGTGGGCTTGAACCACCAACCTTTTGGTTAACAGCCGAGCGCGCTAACCGATTGCGCCACAGAGACATACTATTGATTATCTACTTTGCTTTTCCTTTGCCATTCAGTAATGGAAAGTCCACACCAGACTTTTTAACAGCAAAGCCTTTTCAACTACAGTATTTATGAGAAAAAGTAAGGGGCGGTGTGAGGGTTCATAGTGTTTTTTTGAAAGGTTAGGACTATGCTCTTCAGTTTGTTGTAGCATGTTAGAAGCTATGGCATCAAAATAAATAGACTTCCCTGGGTGGGCTTGAACCACCAACCTTTCGGTTAAAAGCCGAACGCGCTAACCGATTGCGCAACAGAGACACACAACTGGTTAACTAATTTGCTTCTCCTTTGCCATCCAGTGATGGAAAGTTTTTTGAAAGGTTAGGACTATGCCCTGCAGTTTGTGATAGCAAGTTAAAAGCTATGGCATCAAAATAATTAGATTTCCCTGGGTGGGCTTGAATCACCAACCTTTTGGGTAACAGCCGAACGCGCTAACTGATTGCTTTTCCTTTGCCATTCAGTATTGGAAAGTCCACACCAGACTTTTTAACAGCAAAGCCTTTTCAACTACAGTATTTATGAGAAAAAGTAAGGGGCGGTGTGAGGGTTCATAGTGTTTTTTTGAAAGGTTAGGACTATGCTACTCAGTTTGTTGTAGCATGTTAGAAGCTATGGCATCAAAATAAATAGATGTTCCTGGGTGGGCTTGAACCACCAACATTTCGGTTAACAGCCGAACGCGCTAACCGATTGCGCAACAGAGACACACACCTGGTTACCTAATTTGCTTCTCCTTTGCCATCCAGTGATGGAAAGTTTTTTGAAAGGTTAGGACTATGCCCTGCAGTTTGTTATAGCAAGTTAAAAGCTATGGCATCAAAATAAATAGACTTCCCTGGGTGGGCTTGAATCACCAACCTTTCGGGTAACAGCCGAAGGCGCTAAGCGATTGCGCCACAGAGACTCACTCATGATTCCCTACTTTGCTTTTCCTTTGCCATCCAATAATGGAAAGTCCACACCAGACTTTTTAACAGCAAAGCCTTTTCAACTACAGTATTTATGAGAAAAAGTAAGGGGCGGTGTGAGGGTTCATAGTGTTTTTTTGAAAGGTTAGGACTATGCTTTTCAGTTTGTTGTAGCATGTTAGAAGCTATGGCATCAAAAAAAATAGACGTGCCTGGGTGGGCTTGAACCACCAACCTTTCCGGTTAACAGCCGAACGCGCTAACCGATTGCACCACAGAGACACACACCTGGTTACCTAATTTGCTTCTCCTTTGCCATCCAGTGATGGAAAGTTTTTTGAAAGGTTAGGACTATGCCCTGCAGTTTGTTATAGCAAGTTAAAAGCTATGGCATCAAAATAAACAGACGTCCCTGGGTGGGCTTGAACCACCAACCTTTCTGTTAACAGCCGAACGCGCTAACCGATTGCGCCACAGAGACATACTCTTGACTATCTACTTTGCTTTTCCTTTGCCATTCAGTAATGGAAAGTCCACACCAGACTTTTTAACAGCAAAGCCTTTTCAACTACAGTATTTATGAGAAAAAGTAAGGGGCGGTGTGAGGGTTCATAGTGTTTTTTTGAAAGGTTAGGACTATGCTCTTCAGTTTGTTGTAGCATGTTAGAAGCTATGGCATCAAAATAAATAGACGTCCCTGGGTGGGCTTGAACCACCAACCTTTCGGTTAAAAGCCGAACGCGCTAACCGATTGCGCAACAGAGACACACAACTGGTTAACTAATTTGCTTCTCCTTTGCCATCCAGTGATGGAAAGTTTTTTGAAATGTTAGGACTATGCCCTGCAGTTTGTTATAGCAAGTTAAAAGCTATGGCATCAAAATAAATAGACTTCCCTGGGTGGGCTTGAATCAACAACCTTTTGGGTAACAGCCAAACACTCTAACCGATTGCGCCACAGAGACTCACCTATGAATCCCTACTTTGCTTTTCCTTTGCCATCCAGTAATGGAAAGTCCACACCAGACTTTTTAACAGCAAAGCCTTTTCAACTACAGTATTTATAAGAAAAAGTAAGGGGCGGTGTGAGGGTCCATAGTGTTTTTTTGAAAGGTTAGGACTATGCCCTGCAGTTTGTGATAGCAAGTTAAAAGCTATGGCATCAAAATAATTAGATTTACCTGGGTGGGCTTGAATCAGCAACCTTTTGGGTAACAGCGCAACAGAGACACACACCTGGTTACCTAATTTGCTTCTCCTTTGCCATCCAGTGATGGAAAGTTTTTTGAAAGGTTAGGACTATGCCCTGCAGTTTGTTATAGCAAGTTAAAAGCTATGGCATCAAAATAAATAGACGTCCCTGGGTGGGCTTGAACCACCAACCTTTTGGTTAACAGCCGAACGCGCTAACCGATTGCGCCACAGAGACATACTATTGATTATCTACTTTGCTTTTCCTTTGCCATTCAGTAATGGAAAGTCCACACCAGACTTTTTAACAGCAAAGCCTTTTCAACTACAGTATTTATGAGAAAAAGTAAGGGGCGGTGTAAGGGTTCATAGTGTTTTTTTGAAAGGTTAGGACTATGCTACTCAGTTTGTTGTAGCATGTTAGAAGCTATGGCATCAAAATAAATAGATGTTCCTGGGTGGGCTTGAACCACCAACATTTCGGTTAACAGCCGAACGCGCTAACCGATTGCGCAACAGAGACACACACCTGGTTACCTAATTTGCTTCTCCTTTGCCATCCAGTGATGGAAAGTTTTTTGAAAGGTTAGGACTATGCCCTGCAGTTTGTTATAGCAAGCTAAAAGCTATGGCATCAAAATAAATAGACTTCCCTGGGTGGGCTTGAATCACCAACTTTTCGGGTAACAGCCGAAGGCGCTAAGCGATTGCGCCACAGAGACTCACTCATGATTCCCTACTTTGCTTTTCCTTTGCCATCCAGTAATGGAAAGTCCACACCAGACTTTTTAACAGCAAAGCCTTTTCAACTACAGTATTTATGAGAAAAAGTAAGGGGCGGTGTAAGGGTTCATAGTGTTTTTTTGAAAGGTTAGGACTATGCTACTCAGTTTGTTGTAGCATGTTAGAAGCTATGGCATCAAAATAAATAGATGTTCCTGGGTGGGCTTGAACCACCAACATTTCGGTTAACAGCCGAACGCGCTAACCGATTGCGCAACAGAGACACACACCTGGTTACCTAATTTGCTTCTCCTTTGCCATCCAGTGATGGAAAGTTTTTTGAAAGGTTAGGACTATGCTCTTCAGTTTGTTGTAGCATGTTAGAAGCTATGGCATCAAAAAAAATAGACGTGCCTGGGTGGGCTTGAACCACCAACCTTTCGGTTAACAGCCGAACGCGCTAACCGATTGCGCCACAGAGACACACACCTGGTTACCTAATTTGCTTCTCCTTTGCCATCCAGTGATGGAAAGTTTTTTGAAAGGTTAGGACTATGCCCTGCAGTTTGTTATAGCAAGCTAAAAGCTATGGCATCAAAATAAATAGACTTCCCTGGGTGGGCTTGAATCACCAACCTTTCGGTTAACAGCCGAACGCGCTAAGCGATTGCGCCACAGAGACTGACTCATGATTCCCTACTTTGCTTTTCCTTTGCCATTCAGT
Source organism: Discoglossus pictus (assembly GCA_027410445.1). Classification (NCBI taxonomy): domain Eukaryota; kingdom Metazoa; phylum Chordata; class Amphibia; order Anura; family Alytidae; genus Discoglossus; species Discoglossus pictus. The sequence continues at coordinate 28,262 of JAPZIH010001013.1, forward strand.
AATGGAAAGTCCACACCAGACTTTTTAACAGCAAAGCCTTTTCAACTACAGTATTTATGAGAAAAAGTAAGGGGCGGTGTGAGGGTTCATAGTGTTTTTTTGAAAGGTTAGGACTATGCTACTCAGTTTGTTGTAGCATGTTAGAAGCTATGGCATCAAAATAAATAGACGTCCCAGGGTGGGCTTAAACCACCAACCTTTTGGTTAACAGCCGAACGCGCTAACCGATTGCGCCACAGAGACACACACCTGGTTACCTAATTTGCTTCTCCTTTGCCATCCAGTGATGGAAAGTTTTTTGAAAGGTTAGGACTATGCCCTGCAGTTTGTTATAGCAAGTTAAAAGCTATGGCATCAAAATAAATAGAATTCCCTGGGTGGGCTTGAATCACCAAACTTTCGGGTAACAGCCGAACGCGCTAACCGATTGCGCCACAGAGACTCACTCATGATTCCCTACTTTGCTTTTCCTTTGCCATCCAGTAATGGAAAGTCCACACCAGACTTTTTAACAGCAAAGCCTTTTCAACTACAGTATTTATGAGAAAAAGTAAGGGGCGGTGTGAGGGTTCATAGTGTTTTTTTGAAAGGTTAGGACTATGCTCTTCAGTTTGTTGTAGCATGTTAGAAGCTATGGCATCAAAATAGATAGACGTCCCTGGGTGGGCTTGAACCACCCACCTTTCGGTTAACAGCCGAACACGCTAACCGATTGCGCCACAGAGACACACAACTGGTTAACTAATTTGCTTCTCCTTTGCCATCCAGTGATGGAAAGTTTTTTGAAAGGTTAGGACTATGTCCTGCAGTTTGTTATAGCATGTTAGAAGCTATGGCATCAAAATAAATAGACGTCCCTGGGGGGGCTTGAACCACCCACCGTTCGGTTAACAGCCGAACGCGCTAACCGATTGCGCCACAGAGAAACACACCAGGCTAATTAATTTGCTTCTCCTTTGCCATCCAGTGATGGAAAGTTTTTTGAAAGGTTAGGACTATGCCCTGCAGTTTGTTATAGCAAGTTAAAAGCTATGGCATCAAAATAAATAGACTTCCCTGGGTGGGCTTGAATCACCAACCTTTCGGGTAACAGCCGAACGCGCTAACCGATTGCGCCATAGAGACTCACTCATGATTCCCTACTTTGCTTTTCCTTTGCCATCCAATAATGGAAAGTCCACACCAGACTTTTTAACAGCAAAGCCTTTTCAACTACAGTATTTATGAGAAAAAGTAAGGGGCGGTGTGAGGGTTCATAGTGTTTTTTTGAAAGGTTAGGACTATGCTTTTCAGTTTGTTGTAGCATGTTAGAAGCTATGGCATCAAAAAAATAGACGTGCCTGGGTGGGCTTGAACCACCAACCTTTCGGTTAACAGCCGAACGCGCTAACCGATTGCGCAACAGAGACACACAACTGGTTAACTAATTTGCTTCTCCTTTGCCATCCAGTGATGGAAAGTTTTTTGAAAGGTTAGGACTATGCCCTGCAATTTGTTATATCAAGTTAAAAGCTATGGCATCAAAATAGATAGACGTCCCTGGGTGGGCTTGAACCACTAACCTTTCGGTTAACAGTCGAACGCGCTAACCGATTGCGCCACAGAGACATACTCTTGATTATCTACTTTGCTTTTCCTTTGCCATTCAGTAATGGAAAGTCCACACCAGACTTTTTAACAGCAAAGCCTTTTCAACTACAGTATTTATGAGAAAAAGTAAGGGGCGGTGTGAGGGTTCATAGTGTTTTTTTGAAAGGTTAGGACTATGCTCTTCAGTTTGTTGTAGCATGTTAGAAGCTATGGCATCAAAATAAATAGACGTCCCTGGGTGGGCTTGAACCACCAACCTTTCGGTTAAAAGCCGAACCCGCTAACCGATTGCGCAACAGAGACACACAACTGGTTAACTAATTTGCTTCTCCTTTGCCATCCAGTGATGGAAAGTTTTTTGAAAGGTTAGGACTATGCCCTGCAGTTTGTTATAGCAAGTTAAAAGCTATGGCATCAAAATAAATAGACTTCCCTGGGTGGGCTTGAATCCCCAACCTTTCGGGTAACAGCCAAACGCTCTAACCGATTGCGCCACAGAGACTCACTTATGAATCCCTACTTTGCTTTTCCTTTGCCATCCAGTAATGGAAAGTCCACACCAGACTTTTTAACAGCAAAGCCTTTTCAACTACAGTATTTATGAGAAAAAGTAAGGGGCGGTGTGAGGGTCCATAGTGTTTTTTTGAAAGGTTAGGACTATGCCCTGCAGTTTGTGATAGCAAGTTAAAAGCTATGGCATCAAAATAATTAGATTTCCCTGGGTGGGCTTGAATCACCAACCTTTTGGGTAACAGCCGAACGCGCTAACTGATTGCTTTTCCTTTGCCATTCAGTAATGGAAAGTCCACACCAGACTTTTTAACAGCAAAGCCTTTTCAACTACAGTATTTATGAGAAAAAGTAAGGGGCGGTGTGAGGGTTCATAGTGTTTTTTTGAAAGGTTAGGACTATGCTACTCAGTTTGTTGTAGCATGTTAGAAGCTATGGCATCAAAATAAATAGATGTTCCTGGGTGGGCTTGAACCACCAACATTTCGGTTAACAGCCGAATGCGCTAACCGATTGCGCAACAGAGACACACACCTGGTTACCTAATTTGCTTCTCCTTTGCCATCCAGTGATGGAAAGTTTTTTGAAAGGTTAGGACTATGCCCTGCAGTTTGTTATAGCAAGTTAAAAGCTATGGCATCAAAATAAATAGACTTCCCTGGGTGGGCTTGAATCACCAACCTTTCGGGTAACAGCCGAAGGCGCTAAGCGATTGCGCCACAGAGACTCACTCATGATTCCCTACTTTGCTTTTCCTTTGCCATCCAGTAATGGAAAGTCCACACCAGACTTTTTAACAGCAAAGCCTTTTCAACTACAGTATTTATGAGAAAAAGTAAGGGGCGGTGTGAGGGTTCATAGTGTTTTTTTGAAAGGTTAGGACTATGCTACTCAGTTTGTTGTAGCATGTTAGAAGCTATGGCATCAAAATAAAAAGATGTTCCTGGGTGGGCTTGAACCACCAACATTTTGGTTAACAGCCGAACGCGCTCACCGATTGCGCAACAGAGACGCACACCTGGTTACCTAATTTGCTTCTCCTTTGCCATCCAGTGATGGAAAGTTTTTTGAAAGGTTAGGACTATGCTCTTCAGTTTGTTGTAGCATGTTAGAAGCTATGGCATCAAAAAAAATTGACGTGCCTGGGTGGGCTTGAACCACCAACCTTTCGGTTAACAGCCGAACGCGCTAACCGATTGCGCCACAGAGACACACACCTGGTTACCTAATTTGCTTCTCCTTTGCCATCCAGTGATGGAAAGTTTTTTGAAAGGTTAGGACTATGCCCTGCAGTTTGTTATTGCAAGTTAAAAGCTATGGCATCAAAATAAATAGACGTCCATGGGTGGGCTTGAACCACCAACCTTTCGATTAACAGCCGAACGCGCTAACCGATTGCGCCACAGAGACATACTCTTGATTACCTACTTTGCTTTTCCTTTGCCATTCAGTAATGGAAAGTCCACACCAGACTTTTTAACAGCAAAGCCTTTTCAACTACAGTATTTATGAGAAAAAGTAAGGGGCGGTGTGAGGGTTCATAGTGTTTTTTTGAAAGGTTAGGACTATGCTCTTCAGTTTGTTGTAGCATGTTAGAAGCTATGGAATCAAAATAAATAGACGTCCCTGGGTGGGCTTGAACCACCCACCTTTCGGTTAACAGCCGAACGCGCTAACCGATTGCGCCACAGAGACACACAACTGGTTAACTAATTTGCTTCTCCTTTGCCATCCAGTGATGGAAAGTTTTTTGAAAGGTTAGGACTATGCCCTGCAGTTTGTTATAGCATGTTAGAAGCAATGGCATCAAAATAAATAGACGTCCCTGGGTGGGCTTGAACCACCCACCTTTCGTTTAACAGCCGAACGCGCTAACCGATTGCGCCACAGAGACACACAACTGGTTAACTAATTTGCTTCTCCATTGCCATCCAGTGATGGAAAGTTTTTTGAAAGGTTAGGACTATGCCCTGCAGTTTGTTATAGCAAGTTAAAAGCTATGGCATCAAAATAAATTGACTTCCCTGGGTGGGCTTGAATCACCAACCTTTCGGGTAACAGCCGAATGCGCTAAACGATTGCGCCATAGAGACTCACTCATGATTCCCTACTTTGCTTTTCCTTTGCCATCCAGTAATGGAAAGTCCACACCAGACTTTTTCACAGCAAAGCCTTTTCAACTACAGTATTTATGAGAAAAAGTAAGGGGCGGTGTGAGGGTTCATAGTGTTTTTTTGAAAGTTTAGGACTATGCTCTTCAGTTTGCTGTAGCATGTTAAAAGCTATGGCATCAAAATAAATAGACGTCCCTGGGTGGGCTTGAACCACCAACCTTTCGGTTAACAGCCGAACGCGCTAACCGATTGCGCCACAGAGACACACACCTTTTTACCTAATTTGCTTCTCCTTTGCCATTCAGTGATGGAAAGTTTTTTGAAAGGTTAGGACTATGCCCTGCAGTTTGTTATAGCAAGTTAAAAGCTATGGCATCAAAATAAATAGATGTCCCTGGGTGGGCTTGAACCACCAACCTTTTGCTTAACAGCCGAATGCGATAACCGATTGCGCCACAGAGACATACTCTTAAATATCTACTTTGCTTTTCCTTTGCCATTCAGTAATGGAAAGTCCACACCAGACTTTTTAACAGCAAAGCCTTTTCAACTACAGTATTTATGAGAAAAAGTAAGGGGCGGTGTGAGGGTTCATGGTGTTTTTTTGAAAGGTTAAGACTATGCCCTGCAGTTTGTTATAGCAAGTTAAAAGCTATGGCATCAAAATAAATAGACTTCCCTGGGTGGGCTTGAATCACCAACCTTTCGGGTAAAAGCCGAACGCGCTAACTGATTGCTTTTCCTTTGCCATTCAGTAATGGAAAGTCCACACCAGACTTTTTAACAGCAAAGCCTTTTCAACTACAGTATTTATAAGAAAAAGTAAGGGGCAGTGTGAGGGTTCATAGTGTTTTTTTGAAAGGTTAGGACTATGCTCTTTAGTTTGTTGTAGCATGTTAGAAGATATGGCATCAAAATAAATAGACGTCCCTGGGTGGGCTTGAATCACCAAACTTTCGGGTAACAGCCGAACGCGCTAACCGATTGCGCCACAGAGACTCACTCATGATTCCCTACTTTGCTTTTCCTTTGCCATCCAGTAATGGAAAGTCCACACCAGACTTTTTAACAGCAAAGCCTTTTCAACTACAGTATTTATGAGAAAAAGTAAGGGGCGGTGTGAGGGTTCATAGTGTTTTTTTGAAAGGTTAGGACTATGCTCTTCAGTTTGTTGTAGCATGTTAGAAGCTATGGCATCAAAATAAATAGACGTCCCTGGGTGGGCTTGAACCACCCACCTTTCGGTTAACAGCCGAACGCGCTAACCGATTGCGCCACAGAGACACACAACTGGTTTACTAATTTGCTTCTCCTTTGCCATCCAGTGATGGAAAGTTTTTTGAAAGGTTAGGACTATGCCCTGCAGTTTGTTATAGCATGTTAGAAGCTATGGCATCAAAATAAATAGACGTCCCTGGGGGGGCTTGAACCACCCACCGTTCGGTTAACAGCCGAACGCGCTAACCGATTGCGCCACAGAGAAACACACCAGGCTAATTAATTTGCTTCTCCTTTGCCATTCAGTGATGGAAAGTTTTTTGAAAGGTTAGGACTATGCCCTGCAGTTTGTTATAGCAAGTTAAAAGCTATGGCATCAAAATAAATAGACGTCCCTGAGTGGGCTTGAACCACCAACCTTTTGATTAACAGCCGAATGCGATAACCGATTGCGCCACAGAGACATACTCTTGATTATCTACTTTGCTTTTCCTTTGCCATTCAGTAATGGAAAGTCCACACCAGACTTTTTAACAGCAAAGCCTTTTCAACTACAGTATTTATGAGAAAAAGTAAGGGGCGGTGTGAGGGTTCATAGTGTTTTTTTGAAAGGTTAAGACTATGCCCTGCAGTTTGTTATAGCAAGTTAAATGCTATGGCATCAAAATAAATAGACTTCCCTGGGTGGGCTTGAATCACCAACCTTTCGGGTAACAGCCGAACGCGCTAACCAATTACGCCACAGAGACTCACTCATGATTCCCTACTTTGCTTTTCCTTTGCCATCCAGTAATGGAAAGGCCACACCAGACTTTTTAACAGCAAAGCCTTTTCAACTACAGTATTTATGAGAAAAATTAAGGGGCGGTGTGTGGGTTCATAGTGTTTTTTTGAAAAGTTAGGACTATGTTTTTCAGTTTGTTGTAGCATGTTAGAAGCTATGGCATCAAAATAAATAGACGTCCCAGGGTGGGCTTGAATCACCAACCTTTCGGGTAACAGCCGAACGCGCTAACCGATTGCGCCACAGAGACACACAACTGGTTACCTAATTTGCTTCTCCTTTGCCATCCAGTGATGGAAAGTTTTTTGAAAGGTTAGGACTATGCCCTGCAGTTTGTTATAGCAAGTTAAAAGCTATGGCATCAAAATAAATAGACTTCCCTGGGTGGGCTTGAATCCCCAACCTTTCGGGTAACAGCCGAACGCGCTAACCAATTACGCCACAGAGACTCACTCAAGATTCCCTACTTTGCTTTTCCTTTGCCATCCAGTAATGGAAAGGCCACACCAGACTTTTTAACAGCAAAGCCTTTTCAACTACAGTATTTATGAGAAAAAGTAAGGGGCGGTGTGAGGGTTCATAGTGTTTTTTTGAAAAGTTAGGACTATGCTCTTCAGTTTGTTGTAGCATGTTAGAAGCTATGGCATCAAAATAAATAGACGTCCCTGGGTGGGCTTGAATCACCAACCTTTCGGGTAACAGCCGAACGCGCTAAACAATTACGCCACAGAGACTCACTCATGATTCCCTACTTTGCTTTTCCTTTGCCATCCAGTAATGGAAAGGCCACACCAGACTTTTTAACAGCAAAGCCTTTTCAACTACAGTATTTATGAGAAAAAGTAAGGGGCGGTGTGAGGGTTCAAAGTGTTTTTATGAAAAGTTAGGACTATGTTTTTCAGTTTGTTGTAGCATGTTAGAAGCTATGGCATCAGAATAAATAGACGTCCCAGGGTGGGCTTGAACCACCAACCTTTCGGTTAACAGCCGAACGCGCTAACCGATTGCGCCACAGAGACACACACCTGGTTACCTAATTTGCTTCTCCTTTGCCATCCAGTGATGGAAAGTTTTTTGAAAGGTTAGGGCTATGCCCTACAGTTTGTTATAGCAAGTTAAAAGCTATGGCATCAAAATAAATAGACTTCCCTGGGTGGGCTTGAATCACCAACCTTTCGGGTAACAGCCGAACGCGCTAACCAATTACGCCACAGAGACTCACTCATGATTCCCTACTTTGCTTTTCCTTTGCCATCCAGTAATGGAAAGGCCACACCAGACTTTTTAACAGCAAAGCCTTTTCAACTACAGTATTTATGAGAAAAAGTAAGGGGCGGTGTGTGGGTTCATAGTGTTTTTTTGAAAAGTTAGGACTATGTTTTTCAGTTTGTTGTAGCATGTTAGAAGCTATGGCATCAAAATAAATAGACGACCCAGGGTGGGCTTGAACCACCAACCTTTCGGTTAACAGCCGAACGGGTTAACCGATTGCGCCACAGAGACATACACCTGGTTACCTAATTTGCTTCTCCTTTGCCATCCAGTGATGGAAAGTTTTTTGAAAGGTTAGGACTATGCCCTGCAGTTTGTTATAGCAAGTAAAAGGTAAGGCATCAAAATAAATAGACTTCCCTGGGTGGGCTTGAGTCACCAACCTTTCGGGTAACAGCCGAACGCGCTAACCAATTACGCCACAGAGACTCACTCATGATTCCCTACTTTGCATTTCCTTTGCCATCCAGTAATGGAAAGTCCACACCAGACTTTTTAACAGCAAAGCCTTTTCAACTACAGTATTTATGAGAAAAATTAAGGGGCGGTGTGAGGGTTCATAGTGTTTTTTTGAAAGGTTAGGACTATGCTCTTCAGTTTGTTGTAGCATGTTAGAAGCTATGGCATCAAAATAAATTGACGTCCCTGGGTGGGCTTGAACCACCAACCTTTCGGGTAACAGCCGAACGCGCTAACCAATTACGCCACAGAGACTCACTCATGATTCCCTACTTTGCATTTCCTTTGCCATCCAGTAATGGAAAGTCCACACCAGACTTTTTAACAGCAAAGCCTTTTCAACTACAGTATTTATGAGAAAAATTAAGGGGCGGTGTGAGGGTTCATAGTGTTTTTTTGAAAGGTTAGGACTATGCTCTTCAGTTTGTTGTAGCATGTTAGAAGCTATGGCATCAAAATAAATTGACGTCCCTGGGTGGGCTTGAACCACCAACCTTTCGGGTAACAGCCGAACGCGCTAACCGATTGCCCCACAGAGACTCACTTGTGATTCCCTACTTTGCTTTTCCTTTGCCATCTAGTAATGGAAAGTCCACACCAGACTTTTTAACAGCAAAGCCTTTTCAACTACAGTATTTATGAGAAAAAGTAAGGGGCGGTGTGAGGGTCCATATTTTTTTTTTGAAAGGTTAGGACTATGCCCTGCAGTTTGTGATAGCAAGTTAAAAGCTATGGCATCAAAATAAATAGACTTCCCTGGGTGGGCTTGAATCACCAACCTTTCGGGTAACAGCCGAACGCGCTAACCGATTGCGCCACAGAGACACACAACTGGTTACCTAATTTGCTTCTCCTTTGCCATCCAGTGATGGAAAGTTTTTTGAAAGGTTAGGACTATGCCCTGCAGTTTGTTATAGCAAGTTAAAAGCTATGGCATCAAAATAAATAGACTTCCCTGGGTGGGCTTGAATCACCAACCTTTCGGGTAACAACCGAACGCGCTAACCAATTACGCCACAGAGACTCACTCATGATTCCCTACTTTGCTTTTCCTTTGCCATCCAGTAATGGAAAGGCCACACCAGACTTTTTAACAGCAAAGCCTTTTCAACTACAGTATTTATGAGAAAAAGTAAGGGGCGGTGTGTGGGTTCATAGTGTTTTTTTGAAAAGTTAGGACTATGTTTTTCAGTTTGTTGTAGCATGTTAGAAGCTATGGCATCAAAATAAATAGACTTCCCTGGGTGGGCTTGAACCACCAACCTTTCGGTTAACAGCCGAACGGGTTAACCGATTGCGCCACAGAGACATACACCTGGTTACCTAATTTGCTTCTCCTTTGCCATCCAGTGATGGAAAGTTTTTTGAAAGGTTAGGACTATGCCCTGCAGTTTGTTATAGCAAGTAAAAGGTAAGGCATCAAAATAAATAGACTTCCCTGGGTGGGCTTGAATCACCAACCTTTCGGGTAACAGCCGAACGCGCTAACCAATTACGCCACAGAGACTCACTCATGATTCCCTACTTTGCTTTTCCTTTGCCATCCAGTAATGGAAAGTCCACACCAGACTTTTTAACAGCAAAGCCTTTTCAACTACAGTATTTATGAGAAAAATTAAGGGGCGGTGTGAGGGTTCATAGTGTTTTTTTGAAAGGTTAGGACTATGCTCTTCAGTTTGTTGTAGCATGTTAGAAGCTATGGCATCAAAATAAATTGACGTCCCTGGGTGGGCTTGAACCACCAACCTTTCGGGTATCAGCCGAACGCGCTAACCGATTGCCCCACAGAGACTCACTTGTGATTCCCTACTTTGCTTTTCCTTTGCCATCTAGTAATGGAAAGTCCACACCAGACTTTTTAACAGCAAAGCCTTTTCAACTACAGTATTTATGAGAAAAAGTAAGGGGCGGTGTGAGGGTCCATAGTGTTTTTTTGAAAGGTTAGGACTATGCCCTGCAGTTTGTGATAGCAAGTTAAAAGCTATGGCATCAAAATAAATAGACTTCCCTGGGTGGGCTTGAATCACCAACCTTTCGGGTAACAACCGAACGCGCTAACCAATTACGCCACAGAGACTCACTCATGATTCCCTACTTTGCTTTTCCTTTGCCATCCAGTAATGGAAAGGCCACACCAGACTTTTTAACAGCAAAGCCTTTTCAACTACAGTATTTATGAGAAAAAGTAAGGGGCGGTGTGTGGGTTCATAGTGTTTTTTTGAAAAGTTAGGACTATGTTTTTCAGTTTGTTGTAGCATGTTAGAAGCTATGGCATCAAAATAAATAGACTTCCCTGGGTGGGCTTGAACCACCAACCTTTCGGTTAACAGCCGAACGGGTTAACCGATTGCGCCACAGAGACATACACCTGGTTACCTAATTTGCTTCTCCTTTGCCATCCAGTGATGGAAAGTTTTTTGAAAGGTTAGGACTATGCCCTGCAGTTTGTTATAGCAACTAAAAGGTAAGGCATCAAAATAAATAGACTTCCCTGGGTGGGCTTGAATCACCAACCTTTCGGGTAACAGCCGAACGCGCTAACCAATTACGCCACAGAGACTCACTCATGATTCCCTACTTTGCTTTTCCTTTGCCATCCAGTAATGGAAAGTCCACACCAGACTTTTTAACAGCAAAGCCTTTTCAACTACAGTATTTATGAGAAAAAGTAAGGGGCGGTGTGAGGGTTCATAGTGTTTTTTTGAAAGGTTAGGACTATGCTCTTCAGTTTGTTGTAGCATGTTACAAGCTATGGCATCAAAATAAATTGACGTCCCTGGGTGGGCTTGAACCACCAACCTTTCGGGTAACAGCCGAACGCGCTAACCGATTGCCCCACAGAGACTCACTTGTGATTCCCTACTTTGCTTTTCCTTTGCCATCTAGTAATGGAAAGTCCACACCAGACTTTTTAACAGCAAAGCCTTTTCAACTACAGTATTTATGAGAAAAAGTAAGGGGCGGTGTGAGGGTCCATAGTGTTTTTTTGAAAGGTTAGGACTATGCCCTGCAGTTTGTGATAGCAAGTTAAAAGCTATGGCATCAAAATAAATAGACTTCCCTGGGTGGGCTTGAATCACCAACCTTTCGGGTAACAGCCGAACGCGCTAACCGATTGCGCCACAGAGACACACAACTGGTTACCTAATTTGCTTCTCCTTTGCCATCCAGTGATGGAAAGTTTTTTGAAAGGTTAGGACTATGCCCTGCAGTTTGTTATAGCAAGTTAAAAGGTAAGGCATCAAAATAAATAGACTTCCCTGGGTGGGCTTGAATCACCAACCTTTCGGGTAACAGCCGAACGCGCTAACCAATTACGCCACAGAGACTCACTCATGATTCCCTACTTTGCTTTTCCTTTGCCATCCAGTAATGGAAAGTCCACACCAGACTTTTTAACAGCAAAGCCTTTTCAACTACAGTATTTATGAGAAAAATTAAGGGGCGGTGTGAGGGTTCATAGTGTTTTTTTGAAAGGTTAGGACTATGCTCTTCAGTTTGTTGTAGCATGTTAGAATCTATGGCATCAAAATAAATTGACGTCCCTGGGTGGGCTTGAACCACCAACCTTTCGGGTAACAGCCGAACGCGCTAACCGATTGCCCCACAGAGACTCATTTGTGATTCCCTACTTTGCTTTTCCTTTGCCATCTAGTAATGGAAAGTCCACACCAGACTTTTTAACAGCAAAGCCTTTTCAACTACAGTATTTATGAGAAAAAGTAAGGGGCGGTGTGAGGGTCCATAGTGTTTTTTTGAAAGGTTAGGACTATGCCCTGCAGTTTGTGATAGCAAGTTAAAAGCTATGGCATCAAAATAAATAGACTTCCCTGGGTGGGCTTGAATCACCAACCTTTCGGGTAACAGCCGAACGCGCTAACCGATTGCGCCACAGAGACACACAACTGGTTACCTAATTTGCTTCTCCTTTGCCATCCAGTGATGGAAAGGCCACACCAGACTTTTTAACAGCAAAGCCTTTTCAACTACAGTATTTATGAGAAAAAGTAAGGGGCGGTGTGAGGGTTCATAGTGTTTTTTTGAAAAGTTAGGACTATGCTCTTCAGTTTGTTGTAGCATGTTAGAAGCTATGGCATCAAAATAAATAGACGTCCCTGGGTGGGCTTGAATCACCAACCTTTCGGGTAACAGCCGAACGCGCTAAACAATTACGCCACAGAGACTCACTCATGATTCCCTACTTTGCTTTTCCTTTGCAAACCAGTAATGGAAAGGCCACACCAGACTTTTTAACAGCAAAGCCTTTTCAACTACAGTATTTATGAGAAAAAGTAAGGGGCGGTGTGAGGGTTCAAAGTGTTTTTATGAAAAGTTAAGACTATGTTTTTCAGTTTGTTGTAGCATGTTAGAAGCTATGGCATCAGAATAAATAGACGTCCCAGGGTGGGCTTGAAACACCAACCTTTCGGTTAACAGCCGAACGCGCTAACCGATTGCGCCACAGAGACACACACCTGGTTACCTAATTTGCTTCTCCTTTTGCCATCCAGTGATGGAAAGTTTTTTGAAAGGTTAGGACTATGCCCTACAGTTTGTTATAGCAAGTTAAAAGCTATGGCATCAAAATAAATAGACTTCCCTGGGTGGGCTTGAATCACCAACCTTTCGGGTAACAGCCGAACGCGTTAACCAATTACGCCACAGAGACTCACTCATGATTCCCTACTTTGCTTTTCCTTTGCCATCCAGTAATGGAAAGGCCACACCAGACTTTTTAACAGCAAAGCCTTTTCAACTACAGTATTTATGAGAAAAAGTAAGGGGCGGTGTGTGGGTTCATAGTGTTTTTTTGAAAAGTTAGGACTATGTTTTTCAGTTTGTTGTAGCATGTTAGAAGCTATGGCATCAAAATAAATAGACGACCCAGGGTGGGCTTGAACCACCAACCTTTCGGTTAACAGCCGAACGGGTTAACCGATTGCGCCACAGAGACATACACCTGGTTACCTAATTTGCTTCTCCTTTGCCATAAAGTGATGGAAAGTTTTTTGAAAGGTTAGGACTATGCCCTGCAGTTTGTTATAGCAAGTTAAAAGCTATGGCTTCAAAATAAATAGACTTCCCTGCGTGGGCTTGAATCACCAACCTTTCGGGTAACAGCCGAACGCGCTAACCAATTACGCCACAGAGACTCACTCATGATTCCCTACTTTGCTTTTCCTTTGCCATCCAGTAATGGAAAGGCCACACCAGACTTTTTAACAGCAATGCCTTTTCAACTACAGTATTTATGAGAAAAAGTAAGGGGCGGTGTGTGGGTTCATAGTGTTTTTTTTAAAAGTTAGGACTATGTTTTTCAGTTTGTTGTAGCATGTTAGAAGCTATGGCATCAAAATAAATAGACGTACCAGGGTGGGGTTGAACCACCAACCTTTCGGTTAACAGCCGAACGCGTTAACCGATTACGCCACAGAGACACACACCTGGTTACCTAATTTGCTTCTCCTTTGCCATCCAGTGATGGAAAGTTTTTTGAAAGGTTAGGACTATGCCCTGCAGTTTGTTATAGCAAGTTAAAAGCTATGGCATCAAAATAAATAGACGTCCCTGGGTGGGCTTGAACCACCAACCTTTCGGTTAACAGCCGAACGCGCTAACCGATTGCGCCACAGAGACATACTCTTGATTATCTACTTTGCTTTTCCTTTGCCATTCAGTAATGGAAAGTCCACACCAGACTTTTTAACAGCAAAGCCTTTTCAACTACAGTATTTATGAGAAAAAGTAAGGGGCGGTGTGAGGGTTCATAGTGTTTTTTTGAAAAGTTAGGACTATGCTCTTCAGTTTTTTGTAGCATGTTAGAAGCTATGGCATCAAAATAAATAGACGTCCCTGGGTGGGCTTGAATCACCAACCTTTCGGGTAACAGCCGAACGCGCTAAACAATTACGCCACAGAGACTCACTCATGATTCCCTACTTTGCTTTTCTTTTGCCATCCAGTAATGGAAAGGCCACACCAGACTTTTTAACAGCAAAGCCTTTTCAACTACAGTATTTATGAGAAAAAGTAAGGGGCGGTGTGAGGGTTCATAGTGTTTTTTTGAAAAGTTAGGACTATGCTCTTCAGTTTGTTGTAGCATGTTAGAAGCTATGGCATCAAAATAAATAAACGTCCCTGGGTGGGCTTGAACCACCAACCTTGCGGTTTACAGTTGAACGCGCTAACCGATTGCCCCACAGAGACATACTCATGATTATCTACTTTGCTTTTCCTTTGCTTTTCAGTAATGGAAAGTCCACACCAGACTTTTTAACAGCAAAGCCTTTTCAACTACAGTATTTATGAGAAAAAGTAAGGGGCGGTGTGAGGGTTCATAGTGTTTTTTTGAAAAGTTAGGACTATGCTCTTCAGTTTGTTGTAGCATGTTAGAAGCTATGGCATCAAAATAAATAGACGTCCCTGGGTGGGCTTGAATCCCCAACCTTTCGGGTAACAGCCGAACGCGCTAAACAATTACGCCACAGAGACTCACTCATGATTCCCTACTTTGCTTTTCCTTTGCAATCCAGTAATGGAAAGGCCACACCAGACTTTTTAACAGCAAAGCCTTTTCAACTACAGTATTTATGAGAAAAAGTAAGGGGAGGTGTGAGGGTTCAAAGTGTTTTTATGAAAAGTTAAGACTATGTTTTTCAGTTTGTTGTAGCATGTTAGAAGCTATGGCATCAGAATAAATAGACGTCCCAGGGTGGGCTTGAACCACCAACCTTTCGGTTAACAGCCAAACGCGCTAACCGATTGCGCCACAGAGACACACACCTGGTTACCTAATTTGCTTCTCCTTTGCCATCCAGTGATGGAAAGTTTTTTGAAAGGTTAGGACTATGCCCTACAGTTTGTTATAGCAAGTTAAAAGCTATGGCATCAAAATAAATAGACTTCCCTGGGTGGGCTTGAATCACCAACCTTTCGGGTAACAGCCGAACGCGTTAACCAATTACGCCACAGAGACTCACTCATGATTCCCTACTTTGCTTTTCCTTTGCCATCCAGTAATGGAAAGGCCACACCAGACTTTTTAACAGCACAGCCTTTTCAACTACAGTATTTATGAGAAAAAGTAAGGGGCGGTGTGTGGGTTCATAGTGTTTTTTTGAAAAGTTAGGACTATGTTTTTCAGTTTGTTGTAGCATGTTAGAAGCTATGGCATCAAAATAAATAGACGACCCAGGGTGGGCTTGAACCACCAACCTTTCGGTTAACAGCCGAACGCGCTAACCGATTGCGCCACAGAGACATACACCTGGTTACCTAATTTGCTTCTCCTTTGCCATCCAGTGATGGAAAGTTTTTTGAAAGGTTAGGACTATGCCCTGCAGTTTGTTATAGCAAGTTAAAAGCTATGGCTTCAAAATAAATAGACTTCCCTGCGTGGGCTTGAATCACCAACCTTTCGGGTAACAACCGAACGCGCTAACCAATTACGCCACAGAGACTCACTCATGTTTCCCTACTTTGCTTTTCCTTTGCCATCCAGTAATGGAAAGGCCACACCAGACTTTTTAACAGCAATGCCTTTTCAACTACAGTATTTATGAGAAAAAGTAAGGGGCGGTGTGTGGGTTCATAGTGTTTTTTTGAAAAGTTAGGACTATGTTTTTCAGTTTGTTGTAGCATGTTAGAAGCTATGGCATCAAAATAAATAGACGTCCCAGGGTGGGCTTGAACCACCAACCTTTCGGTTAACAGCCGAACGCGTTAACCGATTGCGCCACAGAGACACACACCTGGTTACCTAATTTGCTTCTCCTTTGCCATCCAGTGATGGAAAGTTTTTTGAAAGGTTAGGACTATGCCCTGCAGTTTGTTATAGCAAGTTAAAAGCTATGGCATCAATATAAATAGACGTCCCTGGGTGGGCTTGAACCACCAACCTTTCGGTTAACAGCCGAACGCGCTAACCGATTGCGCCACAGAGACATACTCTTGATTATCTACTTTGCTTTTCCTTTGCCATTCAGTAATGGAAAGTCCACACCAGACTTTTTAACAGCAAAGCCTTTTCAACTACAGTATTTATGAGAAAAAGTAAGGGGCGGTGTGAGGGTTCATAGTGTTTTTTTGAAAAGTTAGGACTATGCTCTTCAGTTTGTTGTAGCATGTTAGAAGCTATGGCATCAAAATAAATAGACGTCCCTGGGTGGGCTTGAATCACCAACCTTTCGGGTAACAGCCGAACGCGCTAAACAATTACGCCACAGAGACTCACTCATGATTCCCTACTTTGCTTTTCCTTTGCCATCCAGTAATGGAAAGGCCACACCAGACTTTTTAACAGCAAAGCCTTTTCAACTACAGTATTTATGAGAAAAAGTAAGGGGCGGTGTGAGGGTTCATAGTGTTTTTTTGAAAAGTTAGGACTATGCTCTTCAGTTTGTTGTAGCATGTTAGAAGCTATGGCATCAAAATAAATAGACGTCCCTGGGTGGGCTTGAACCACCAACCTTTCGGTTTACAGCTGAACGTGCTAACCGATTGCCCCACAGAGACATAGTCTTGATTATCTACTTTGCTTTTCCTTTGCTTTTCAGTAATGGACAGTCCACACCAGACTTTTTAACAGCAAAGCCTTTTCAACTACAGTATTTATGAGAAAAAGTAAGGGGCGGTGTGAGGGTTTATAGTGTTTTTTTGAAAGGTTAGGACTATGCTCTTCAGTTTGTTGTTGCATGTTAGAAGCTATGGCATCAAAAAAAATAGACGTGCCTGGGTGGGCTTGAACCACCAACCTTTAGGTTAACAGCCGAACGCGCTAACCGAATGCGCCACAGAGACACACACCTGGTTACCTAATTTGCTTCTCCTTTGCCATCCAGTGATGGAAAGTTTTTTGAAAGGTTAGGACTATGCCCTGCAGTTTGTTATAGCAAGTTAAAAGCTATTGCATCAAAATAAATAGACTTCCCTGCGTGGGCTTGAATCACCAACCTTTCGGGTAACAGCCGAACGCGCTAACCGATTGCGCCATAGAGACTCACTCATGATTCCCTACTTTGCTTTTCCTTTGCCATCCAGTAATGGAAAGTCCACACCAGACTTTTTCACAGCAAAACCTTTTCAACTTCAGTATTTATGAGAAAAAGTAAGGGGTGGTGTGAGGTTTCATAGTGTTTTTTGAAAGTTTAGGACTATGCTCTTCAGTTTGCTGTAGCATGTTAGAAGCTATGGCATCAAAATAAATAAACGTCCCTGGGTGGGCTTGAACCACCAACCTTTCGGTTTACAGTTGAACGCGCTAACCGATTGCCCCACAGAGACACACTCATGATTATCTACTTTGCTTTTCCTTTGCTTTTCAGTAATGGAAAGTCCACACCAGACTTTTTAACAGCAAAGCCTTTTCAACTACAGTATTTATGAGAAAAAGTAAGGGGCGGTGTGAGGGTTCATAGTGTTTTTTTGAAAAGTTAGGACTATGCTCTTCAGTTTGTTGTAGCATGTTAGAAGCTATGGCATCAAAATAAATAGACGTCCCTGGGTGGGCTTGAATCACCAACCTTTCGGGTAACAGCCGAACGCGCTAAACAATTACGCCACAGAGACTCACTCATGATTCCCTACTTTGCTTTTCCTTTGCAATCCAGTAATGGAAAGGCCACACCAGACTTTTTAACAGCAAAGCCTTTTCAACTACAGTATTTATGAGAAAAAGTAAGGGGAGGTGTGAGGGTTCAAAGTGTTTTTATGAAAAGTTAAGACTATGTTTTTCAGTTTGTTGTAGCATGTTAGAAGCTATGGCATCAGAATAAATAGACGTCCCAGGGTGGGCTTGAACCACCAACCTTTCGGTTAACAGCCAAACGCGCTAACCGATTGCGCCACAGAGACACACACCTGGTTACCTAATTTGCTTCTCCTTTGCCATCCAGTGATGGAAAGTTTTTTGAAAGGTTAGGACTATGCCCTACAGTTTGTTATAGCAAGTTAAAAGCTATGGCATCAAAATAAATAGACTTCCCTGGGTGGGCTTGAATCACCAACCTTTCGGGTAACAGCCGAACGCGTTAACCAATTACGCCACAGAGACTCACTCATGATTCCCTACTTTGCTTTTCCTTTGCCATCCAGTAATGGAAAGGCCACACCAGACTTTTTAACAGCACAGCCTTTTCAACTACAGTATTTATGAGAAAAAGTAAGGGGCGGTGTGTGGGTTCATAGTGTTTTTTTGAAAAGTTAGGACTATGTTTTTCAGTTTGTTGTAGCATGTTAGAAGCTATGGCAGAAAAAAAATAGACGACCCAGGGTGGGCTTGAACCACCAACCTTTCGGTTAACAGCCGAACGGGTTAACCGATTGCGCCACAGAGACATACACCTGGTTACCTAATTTGCTTCTCCTTTGCCATCCAGTGATGGAAAGTTTTTTGAAAGGTTAGGACTATGCCCTGCAGTTTGTTATAGCAAGTTAAAAGCTATGGCTTCAAAATAAATAGACTTCCCTGCGTGGGCTTGAATCACCAACCTTTCGGGTAACAGCCGAACGCGCTAACCAATTTCGCCACAGAGACTCACTCATGTTTCCCTACTTTGCTTTTCCTTTGCCATCCAGTAATGGAAAGGCCACACCAGACTTTTTAACAGCAATGCCTTTTCAACTACAGTATTTATGAGAAAAAGTAAGGGGCGGTGTGTGGGTTCATAGTGTTTTTTTGAAAAGTTAGGACTATGTTTTTCAGTTTGTTGTAGCATGTTAGAAGCTATGGCATCAAAATAAATAGACGTACCAGGGTGGGGTTGAACCACCAACCTTTCGGTTAACAGCCGAACGCGTTAACCGATTGCGCCACAGAGACACACACCTGGTTACCTAATTTGCTTCTCCTTTGCCATCCAGTGATGGAAAGTTTTTTGAAAGGTTAGGACTATGCCTTGCAGTTTGTTATAGCAAGTTAAAAGCTATGGCATCAAAAAAAATAGACGTCCCTGGGTGGGCTTGAACCACCAACCTTTCGGTTAACAGCCGAACGCGCTAACCGATTGCGCCACAGAGACATACTCTTGATTATCTACTTTGCTTTTCCTTTGCCATTCAGTAATGGAAAGTCCACACCAGACTTTTTAACAGCAAAGCCTTTTCAACTACAGTATTTATGAGAAAAAGTAAGGGGCGGTGTGAGGGTTCATAGTGTTTTTTTGAAAAGTTAGGACTATGCTCTTCAGTTTGTTGTAGCATGTTAGAAGCTATGGCATCAAAATAAATAGACGTCCCTGGGTGGGCTTGAATCACCAACCTTTCGGGTAACAGCCGAACGCGCTAAACAATTACGCCACAGAGACTCACTCATGATTCCCTACTTTGCTTTTCCTTTGCCATCCAGTAATGGAAAGGCCACACCAGACTTTTTAACAGCAAAGCCTTTTCAACTACAGTATTTATGAGAAAAAGTAAGGGGCGGTGTAAGGGTTCATAGTGTTTTTTTGAAAAGTTAGGACTATGCTCTTCAGTTTGTTGTAGCATGTTAGAAGCTATGGCATCAAAATAAATAGACGTCCCTGGGTGGGCTTGAACCACCAACCTTTCGGTTTACAGCTGAACGTGCTAACCGATTGCCCCACAGAGACATACTCATGATTATCTACTTTGCTTTTCCTTTGCTTTTCAGTAATGGAAAGTCCACACCAGACTTTTTAACAGCAAAGCCTTTTCAACTACAGTATTTATGAGAAAAAGTAAGGGGCGGTGTGAGGGTTCAAAGTGTTTTTTTGAAAGGTTAGGACTATGCTCTTCAGTTTGTTGTTGCATGTTAGAAGCTATGGCATCAAAAAAAATAGACGTGCCTGGGTGGGCTTGAACCACCAACCTTTAGGTTAAAAGCCGAACGCGCTAACCGAATGCGCCACAGAGACACACACCTGGTTACCCAATTTGCTTCTCCTTTGCCATCCAGTGATGGAAAGTTTTTTGAAAGGTTAGGACTATGCCCTGCAGTTTGTTATAGCAAGTTAAAAGCTATTGCATCAAAATAAATAGACTTCCCTGCGTGGGCTTGAATCACCAACCTTTCGGGTAACAGCTGAACGCGCTAACCGATTGCGCCATAGAGACTCACTCATGATTCCCTACTTTGCTTTTCCTTTGCCATCCAGTAATGGAAAGTCCACACCAGACTTTTTCACAGCAAAACCTTTTCAACTTCAGTATTTATGAGAAAAAGTAAGGGGTGGTGTGAGGTTTCATAGTGTTTTTTGAAAGTTTAGGACTATGCTCTTCAGTTTGCTGTAGCATGTTAAAAGCTATGGCATCAAAATAAATAGACGTCCCTGGGTGCACTTGAACCACCAACCTTTCGGTTAACAGCCGAACGCGCTAACCGATTGCGCCACAGAGACATACTCTTGATTATCTACTTTGCTTTTCCTTTGCCATTCAGTAATGGAAAGTCCACACCAGACTTTTTAACAGCAAAGCCTTTTCAACTACAGTATTTATGAGAAAAAGTAAGGGGCGGTGTGAGGGTTCATAGTGTTTTTTTGAAAAGTTAGGACTATGTTTTTCAGTTTGTTGTAGCATGTTAGAAGCTATGGCATCAAAATAAATAGACGTCCCAGGGTGGGCTTGAACCACCAACCTTTCGGTTAATAGCCGAACGCACTAACCGATTGCGCCACAGAGACACACACCTGGTTACCTAATTTGCTTCTCCTTTGCCATTCAGTGATGGAAAGTTTTTTGAAAGGTTAGGACTATGCCCTGCAGTTTGTTATAGCAAGTAAAAGGTATGGCATCAAAATAAATAGACTTCCCTGGGTGGGCTTGAATCACCAACCTTTCGGGTAACAGCCGAACGCGCTAACCAATTACGCCACAGAGACTCACTCATGATTCCCTACTTTGCTTTTCCTTTGCCATCCAGTAATGGAAAGTCCACACCAGACTTTTTAACAGCAAAGCCTTTTCAACTACAGTATTTATGAGAAAAAGTAAGGGGCGGTGTGAGGGTCCATAGTGTTTTTTTGAAAGGTTAGGACTATGCCCTGCAGTTTGTGATAGCAAGTTAAAAGCTATGGCATCAAAATAAATAGACTTCCCTGGGTGGGCTTGAATCACCAACCTTTCGGGTAACAGCCGAACGCGCTAACCGATTGCGCCACAGAGACACACAACTGGTTACCTAATTTGCTTCTCCTTTGCCATCCAGTGATGGAAAGTTTTTTGAAAGGTTAGGACTATGCCCTGCAGTTTGTTATAGCAAGTTAAAAGCTATGGCATCAAAATAAATAGACTTCCCTGGGTGGGCTTGAATCACCAACCTTTCGGGTAACAGCCGAACGCGCTAACCAATTACGCCACAGAGACTCACTCATGATTCCCTACTTTGCTTTTCCTTTGCCATCCAGTAATGGAAAGGCCACACCAGACTTTTTAACAGCAAAGCCTTTTCAACTACAGTATTTATGAGAAAAAGTAAGGGGCGGTGTGTGGGTTCATAGTGTTTTTTTTTAAAGTTAGGACTATGTTTTTCAGTTTGTTGTAGCATGTTAGAAGCTATGGCATCAAAATAAATAGACGTCCCAGGGTGGGCTTCAACCACCAACCTTTCGGTTAACAGCCGATCGCGTTAACTGATTGCGCCACAGAGACATACACCTGGTTACCTAATTTGCTTCTCCTTTGCCATCCAGTGATGGAAAGTTTTTTGAAAGGTTAGGACTATGCCCTGCAGTTTGTTATAGCAAGTTAAAAGCTATGGCATCAAAATAAATAGACTTCCCTGGGTGGGCTTGAATTACCAACCTTTCGGGTAACAGCCGAACACGCTAACCAATTACGCCACAGAGACTCACTCATGATTCCCTACTTTGCTTTTCCTTTGCCATCCAGTAATGGAAAGGCCACACCAGACATTTAACAGCAAAGCCTTTTCAACTACAGTATTTATGAGAAAAAGTAAGGGGCGGTGTGTGGGTTCATAGTGTTTTTTTTAAAAGTTAGGACTATGTTTTTCAGTTTGTTGTAGCATGTTAGAAGCTATGGCATCAAAATAAATAGACGTACCAGGGTGGGCTTGAACCACCAACCTTTCGGTTAACAGCCGAACGCGTTAACCGATTGCGCCACAGAGACACACACCTGGTTACCTAATTTGCTTCTCCTTTGCCATCCAGTGATGGAAAGTTTTTTGAAAGGTTAGGACTATGCCCTGCAGTTTGTTATAGCAAGTTAAAAGCTATTGCATCAAAATAAATAGACTTCCCTGCGTGGGCTTGAATCACCAACCTTTCGGGTAACAGCCGAACGCGCTAACCGATTGCGCCATAGAGACTCACTCATGATTCCCTACTTTGCTTTTCTTTTGCCATCCAGTAATGGAAAGTCCACACCAGACTTTTTCATAGCAAAACCTTTTCAACTACAGTATTTATGAGAAAAAGTAAGGGGTGGTGTGAGGGTTCATAGTGTTTTTTTGAAAGGTTAGGACTATGCTCTTCAGTTTGTTGTAGCATGTTAGAAGCTATGGCATCAAAATAAACAGACTTCCCTGGGTGGGCTTGAACCACCAACCTTTCGGTTTACAGCTGAACGCTCTAACCGATTGCCCCACAGAGACATACTCTTGATTATTTACTTTGCTTTTCCTTTGCTTTTCAGTAATGGAAAGTCCACACCAGACTTTTTAACAACAAAGCCTTTTCAACTACAGTATTTATGAGAAAAAGTAAGGGGCGGTGTGAGGGTTCATAGTGTTTTTTTGAAAAGTTAGGACTATGTTTTTCAGTTTGTTGTAGCATGTTAGAAGCTATGGCATCAAAATAAATAGACGTCCCAGGGTGGGCTTGAACCACCAACCTTTCGGTTAACAACCGAACGCACTAACCAATTGTGCCACAGAGACAAACACTTGGTTACCTAATTTGCTTCTCCTTTGCCATCCAGTAATGGAAAGTTTTTTGAAAGGTTAGGACTATGCCCTGCAGTTTGTAATAGCAAGTAAAAGGTATGGCATCAAAATAAATAGACTTCCCTGGGTGGGCTTGAATAACCAACCTTTCGGGTAACAGCCGAACGCGCTAACCAATTACGCCACAGAGACTCACTCATGATTCCCAACTTTGCTTTTCCTTTGCCATCCAGTAATGGAAAGTCCACACCAGACTTTTTAACAGCAAAGCCTTTTCAACTACAGTATTTATGAGAAAAATTAAGGGGCGGTGTGAGGGTTCATAGTGTTTTTTTGAAAGGTTAGGACTATGCTCTTCAGTTTGTTGTAGCATGTTAGAAGCTATGGCATCAAAATAAATTGACGTCCCTGGGTGGGCTTGAACCACCAACCTTTCAGGGTAACAGCTGAACGCGCTAACCGATTGCCCCACAGAGACTCACTTGTGATTCCCTACTTTGCTTTTCCTTTGCCATCTAGTAATGGAAAGTCCACACCAGACTTTTTAACAGCAAAGCCTTTTCAACTACAGTATTTATGAGAAAAAGTAAGGGGCGGTGTGAGGGTCCATAGTGTTTTTTTGAAAGGTTAGGACTATGCCCTGCAGTTTGTGATAGCAAGTTAAAAGCTATGGCATCAAAATAAATAGACTTCCCTGGGTGGGCTTGAACCACCAACCTTTCGGTTAACAGCCGAACGCGCTAACCGATTGCGCCACAGAGACACACAACTGGTTACCTAATTTGCTTCTCCTTTGCCATCCAGTGATGGAAAGTTTTTTGAAAGGTTAGGACTATGCCCTGCAGTTTGTTATAGCAAGTTAAAAGCTATGGCATCAAAATAAATAGACGTCCCTGGGTGGGCTTGAACCACCAACCTTTCGGTTAACAGCCGAACGCGCTAACCGATTGCGTCACAGAGACATACTCTTGTCTATGTACTTTGCTTTTCCTTTGCCATTCAGTAATGGAAAGTCCACACCAGACTTTTTAACAGCAAAGCCTTTTCAACTACAGTATTTATGAGAAAAAGTAAGGGGCGGTGTGAGGGTTCATAGTGTTTTTTTGAAAGGTTAGGACTATGCTCTTCAGTTTGTTGTAGCATGTTAGAAGCTATGGCATCAAAATAAATAGACGTCCGTGGTTGGGCTTGAACCACCAACCTTTCGGTTAAAAGCCGAACGCGCTAACAGATTGCGCAACAGAGACACACAACTGGTTAACTAATTTGCTTCTCCTTTGCCATCCAGTGATGGAAAGTTTTTTGAAAGGTTAGGACTATGCCCTGCAGTTTGTTATAGCAAGTTAAAAGCTATGGCATCAAAATAAATAGACTTCCCTGGGTGGGCTTGAATCACCAACCTTTTGGGTAACAGCCAAATGCTCTAACCGATTGCGCCACAGAGACTCACCTATGAATCCCTACTTTGCTTTTCATTTGCCATCCAGTAATGGAAAGTCCACACCAGACTTTTTAACAGCAAAGCCTTTTCAACTACAGTATTTATGAGAAAAAGTAAGGGGCGGTGTGAGGGTCCATAGTGTTTTTTTGAAAGGTTAGGACTATGCCCTGCAGTTTGTGATAGCGAGTTAAAAGCTATGGCATCAAAATAATTAGATTTACCTGGGTGGACTTGAATCACCAACCTTTTGGGTAACAGCCGAACGCGCTAACTGATTGCTTTTCCTTTGCCATTCAGTAATTGAAAGTCCACACCAGACTTTTTAACAGCAAAGCCTTTTCAACTACAGTATTTATGAGAAAAAGTAAGGGGCGGTGTGAGGGTTCATAGTGTTTTTTTGAAAGGTTAGGACTATGCTACTCAGTTTGTTGTAGCATGTTAGAAGCTATGGCATCAAAATAAATAGATGTTCCTGGGTGGGCTTGAACCACCAACATTTCGGTTAACAGCCGAACGCGCTAACCGATTGCGCAACAGAGACACACAACTGGTTACCTAATTTGCTTCTCCTTTGCCATCCAGTGATGGAAAGTTTTTTGAAAGGTTAGGACTATGCCCTGCAGTTTGTTATAGCAAGCTAAAAGCTATGGCATCAAAATAAATAGACTTCCCTGGGTGGGCTTGAATCACCAACTTTTCGGGTAACAGCCGAAGGCGCTAAGCGATTGCGCCACAGAGACTCACTCATGATACCCTACTTTGCTTTTCCTTTGCCATCCAGTAATGGAAAGTCCACACCAGACTTTTTAACAGCAAAGCCTTTTCAACTACAGTATTTATGAGAAAAAGTAAGGGGCGGTGTGAGGGTTCATAGTGTTTTTTTGAAAGGTTAGGACTATGCTACTCAGTTTGTTGTAGCATGTTAGAAGCTATGGCATCAAAATAAATAGATGTTCCTGGGTAGGCTTGAACCACCAACATTTCGGTTAACAGCCGAACGCGCTAACCGATTGCGCAACAGAGACACACACCTGGTTACCTAATTTGCTTCTCCTTTGCCATCCAGTGATGGAAAGTTTTTTGAAAGGTTAGGACTATGCTCTTCAGTTTGTTGTAGCATGTTAGAAGCTATGGCATCAAAAAAAATAGACGTGCCTGGGTGGGCTTGAACCACCAACCTTTCGGTTAACAGCCGAACGCGCTAACCGATTGCGCCACAGAGACACACACCTGGTTACCTAATTTGCTTCTCCTTTGCCATCCAGTGATGGAAAGTTTTTTGAAAGGTTAGGACTATGCCCTGCAGTTTGTTATAGCAAGCTAAAAGCTATGGCATCAAAATAAATAGACTTCCCTGGGTGGGCTTGAATCACCAACCTTTCGGGTAACAGCCGAAAGCGCTAAGCGATTGCGCCACAGAGACTCACTCATGATTCCCTACTTTGCTTCTCCTTTGCCATCCAGTGATGGAAAGTTTTTTGAAAGGTTAGGACTATGCTCTTCAGTTTGTTGTAGCATGTTAGAAGCTATGGCATCAAAAAAAATAGACGTGCCTGGGTGGCTTGAACCACCAAACTTTCGGTTAACAGCCAAACGCGCTAACCGATTGCGCCACAGAGACATACTCTTGATTATCTACTTTGCTTTTCCTTTGCCATTCAGTAATGGAAAGTCCACACCAGACATTTTAACAGCAAAGCCTTTTCAACTACAGTATTTATGAGAAAAAGTAAGGGGCGGTGTGAGGGTTCAAAGTGTTTTTTTGAAAAGTTAGGACTATGTTTTTCAGTTTGTTGTAGCATGTTAGAAGCTATGGCATCAAAATAAATAGACGTCCCAGGGTGGGCTTAAACGACCAACCTTTCGGTTAACAGCCGAACGCGCTAACCGATTGCGCCACAGAGACACACACCTGGTTACCTAATTTGCTTCTCCTTTGCCATCCAGTGATGGAAAGTTTTTTTGAAAGGTTAGGACTATGCCCTGCAGTTTGTTATAGCAAGTTAAAAGCTATGGCATCAAAATAAATAGACTTCCCTGTGTGGGCTTGAATCACCAAACTTTCGGGTAACAGCCGAACGCGCTAACCGATTGCGCCACAGAGACTCACTCATGATTCCCTACTTTGCTTTTCCTTTGCCATCCAGTAATGGAAAGTCCACACCAGACTTTTTAACAGCAAAGCCTTTTCAACTACAGTATTTATGAGAAAAAGTAAGGGGCGGTGTGAGGGTTCATAGTGTTTTTTTGAAAGGTTAGGACTATGCTCTTCAGTTTGTTGTAGCATGTTAGAAGCTATGGCATCAAAATAAATAGACGTCCCTGGGTGGGCTTGAACCACCCACCTTTCGGTTAACAGCCGAACGCGCTAACCTATTGCGCCACAGAGACACACAACTGGTTCACTAATTTGCTTCTCCTTTGCCATTCAGTGATGGAAAGTTTTTTGAAAGGTTAGGACTATGCCCTGCAGTTTGTTATAGCATGTTAGAAGCTATGGCATCAAAATAAATAGACGTCCCTGGGGGGGCTTGAACCACCCACCGTTCGGTTAACAGCCGAACGCGCTAACCGATTGCGCCACAGAGAAACACACTAGGCTAATTAATTTGCTTCTCCTTTGCCATCCAGTGATGGAAAGTTTTTTGAAAGGTTAGGACTATGCCCTGCAGTTTGTTATAGCAAGTTAAAAGCTATGGCATCAAAATAAATAGACTTCCCTGGGTGGGCTTGAATCACCAACCTTTCGGGTAACAGCCGAACGCGCTAACCGATTGCGCCATAGAGACTCACTCATGATTCCCTACTTTGCTTTTGCTTTTCCTTTGCCATCCAATAATGGAAAGTCTACACCAGACTTTTTAACAGCAAAGCCTTTTCAACTACAGTATTTATGAGAAAAAGTAAGGGGCGGTGTGAGGGTTCATAGTGTTTTTTTGAAAGGTTAGGACTATGCTTTTCAGTTTGTTGTAGCATGTTAGAAGCTATGGCATCAAAAAAAATAGACGTGCCTGGGTGGGCTTGAACCACCAACATTTCGATAACAGCCGAACGCGCTAACCGATTGCGCCACAGAGACACACACCTGGTTACCTAATTTGCTTCTCCTTTGCCATCCAGTGATGGAAAGTTTTTTGAAAGGTTAGGACTATGCCCTGCAGTTTGTTATAGCAAGTTAAAAGCTATGGCATCAAAATAAATACACGTCCCTGGGTGGGCTTGAACCACCAACCTTTCGGTTAACAGCCGAACGCGCTAACCGATTGCGCCACAGAGACATATACTCTTGATTATCTACTTTGCTTTTCCTTTGCCATTCAGTAATGGAAAGTCCACACCAGACTTTTTAACAGCAAAGCCTTTTCAACTACAGTATTTATGAGAAAAAGTAAGGGGCGGTGTGAGGGTTCATAGTGTTTTTTTGAAAGGTTAGGACTATGCTACTCAGTTTGTTGTAGCATGTTAGAAGCTATGGCATCAAAATAAATAGATGTTCCTGGGTGGGCTTGAACCACCAACATTTCGGTTAACAGCCGAACGCGCTAACCGATTGCGCAACAGAGACACACACCTGGTTACCTAATTTGCTTCTCCTTTGCCATCCAGTGATGGAAAGTTTTTTGAAAGGTTAGGACTATGCCCTGCAGTTTGTTATAGCAAGTTAAATGCTATGGCATCAAAATAAATAGACTTCCCTGGGTGGGCTTG
Organism: Discoglossus pictus; assembly: GCA_027410445.1. NCBI lineage: Eukaryota > Metazoa > Chordata > Amphibia > Anura > Alytidae > Discoglossus > Discoglossus pictus. Next base: position 56,224 of record JAPZIH010001013.1, read on the forward strand.
AATCACCAACCTTTCGGGTAACAGCTGAAGGCGCTAAGCGATTGCGCCACAGAGACTCACTCATGATTCCCTACTTTGCTTTTCCTTTGCCATCCAGTAATGGAAAGTCCACACCAGACTTTTTAACAGCAAAGCCTTTTCAACTACAGTATTTATGAGAAAAAGTAAGGGGCGGTGTGAGGGTTCATAGTGTTTTTTTGAAAGGTTAGGACTATGCTACTCAGTTTGTTGTAGCATGTTAGAAGCTATGGCATCAAAATAAAAAGATGTTCCTGGGTGGGCTTGAACCACCAACATTTTGGTTAACAGCCGAACGCGCTAACCGATTGCGCAACAGAGACACACACCTGGTTACCTAATTTGCTTCTCCTTTGCCATCCAGTGATGGAAAGTTTTTTGAAAGGTTAGGACTATGCTCTTCAGTTTGTTGTAGCATGTTAGAAGCTATGGCATCAAAAAAAATAGACGTGCCTGGGTGGGCTTGAACCACCAACCTTTCGGTTAACAGCCGAACGCGCTAACCGATTGCGCCACAGAGACACACTCCTGGTTTCCTAATTTGCTTCTCCTTTGCCATCCAGTGATGGAAAGTTTTTTGAAAGGTTAGGACTATGCCCTGCAGTTTGTTATAGCAAGTTAAAAGCTATGGCATCAAAATAAATAGACGTCCCTGGGTGGGCTTGAACCACCAACCTTTCGGGTAACAGCCGAAGGCGCTAAGCGATTGCGCCACAGAGACTCACTCATGATTCCCTACTTTGCTTTTCCTTTGCCATCCAGTAATGGAAAGTCCACACCAGACTTTTTAACAGCAAAGCCTTTTCAACTACAGTATTTATGAGAAAAAGTAAGGGGCGGTGTGAGGGTTCATAGTGTTTTTTTGAAAGGTTAGGACTATGCTACTCAATTTGTTGTAGCATGTTAGAAGCTATGGCATCAAAATAAAAAGATGTTCCTGGGTGGGCTTGAACCACCAACATTTTGGTTAACAGCCGAACGCGCTAACCGATTGCGCAACAGAGACACACACCTGGTTACCTAATTTGCTTCTCCTTTGCCATCCAGTGATGGAAAGTTTTTTGAAAGGTTAGGACTATGCTCTTCAGTTTGTTGTAGCATGTTAGAAGCTATGGCATCAAAAAAAATAGACGTGCCTGGGTGGGCTTGAATCACCAACCTTTCGGTTAACAGCCGAACGCGCTAACCGATTGCGCCACAGAGACACACAACAGGTTACCTAATTTGCTTCTCCTTTGCCATCCAGTGATGGAAAGTTTTTTGAAAGGTTAGGACTATGCCCTGCAGTTTGTTATAGCAAGTTAAAAGCTATGGCATCAAAATAAATAGACTTCCCTGGGTGGGCTTGAATCACCAACCTTTCGGGTAACAGCCGAACGCGCTAACCAATTACGCCACAGAGACTCACTCATGATTCACTACTTTGCTTTTCCTTTGCCATCCAGTAATGGAAAGGCCACACCAGACTTTTTAAAAGCAAAGCCTTTTCAACTACAATATTTATGAGAAAAAGTAAGGGGCGGTGTGTGGGTTCATAGTGTTTTTTTTTAAAGTTAGGACTATGTTTTTCAGTTTGTTGTAGCATGTTAGAAGCTATGGCATCAAAATAAATAGACGTCCCAGGGTGGGCTTGAACCACCAACCTTTCGGTTAACAGCCGATCGCGTTAACTGATTGCGCCACAGAGACATACACCTGGTTACCTAATTTGCTTCTCCTTTGCCATCCAGTGATGGAAAGTTTTTTGAAAGGTTAGGACTATGCCCTGCAGTTTGTTATAGCAAGTTAAAAGCTATGGCATCAAAATAAATAGACTTCCCTGGGTGGGCTTGAATCACCAACCTTTCGGGTAATAGCCGAACGCGCTAACCAATTACGCCACAGAGACTCACTCATGATTCCCTACTTTGCTTTTCCTTTGCCATCCAGTAATGGAAAGTCCACACCAGACTTTTTAACAGCAATGCCTTTTCAACTACAGTATTTATGAGAAAAAGTAAGGGGCGGTGTGAGGGTTCATAGTGTTTTTTTGAAAGGTTAGGACTATGCTACTCAGTTTGTTGTAGCATGTTAGAAGCTATGGTATCAAAATAAAAAGATGTTCCTGGGTGGGCTTGAACCACCAACATTTTGGTTAACAGCCGAACGCGCTAACCGATTGCGCAACAGAGACACACACCTGGTTACCTAATTTGCTTCTCCTTTGCCATCCAGTGATGGAAAGTTTTTTGAAAGGTTAGGACTATGCTCTTCAGTTTGTTGTAGCATGTTAGAAGCTATGGCATCAAAAAAAATAGACGTGCCTGGGTGGGCTTGAACCACCAACCTTTCGGTTAACAGCCGAACGCGCTAACCGATTGCGCCACAGAGACACACAACTGGTTACCTAATTTGCTTCTCCTTTGCCATCCAGTGATGGAAAGTTTTTTGAAAGGTTAGGACTATGCCCTGCAGTTTGTTATAGCAAGTTAAAAGCTATGGCATCAAAATAAATAGACTTCCCTGGGTGGGCTTGAATCACCAACCTTTCGGGTAACAGCCGAACGCGCTAACCAATTACGCCACAGAGACTCACTCATGATTCCCTACTTTGCTTTTCCTTTGCCATCTAGTAATGGAAAGGCCACACCAGACTTTTTAACAGCAAAGCCTTTTCAACTACAGTATTTATGAGAAAAAGTAAGGGGCGGTGTGTGGGTTCATAGTGTTTTTTTTTAAAGTTAGTACTATGTTTTTCAGTTTGTTGTAGCATGTTAGAAGCTATGGCATCAAAATAAATAGACGTCCCAGGGTGGGCTTGAACCACCAACCTTTCGGTTAACAGCCGATCGCGTTAACTGATTGCGCCACAGAGACATAAACCTGGTTACCAAATTTGCTTCTCCTTTGCCATCCAGTGATGGAAAGTTTTTTGAAAGGTTAGGACTATGCCCTGCAGTTTGTTATAGCAAGTTAAAAGCTATGGCATCAAAATAAATAGACTTCCCTGGGTGGGCTTGAATCACCAACCTTTCGGGTAACAGCCGAACGCGCTAACCAATTACGCCACAGAGACTCACTCATGATTCCCTACTTTGCTTTTCCTTTGCCATCCAGTAATGGAAAGGCCACACCAGACTTTTTAACAGCAAAGCCTTTTCAACTACAGTATTTATGAGAAAAAGTAAGGGGCGGTGTGTGGGTTCATAGTGTTTTTTTTAAAAGTTAGGACTATGTTTTTCAGTTTGTTGTAGCATGTTAGAAGCTATGGCATCAAAATAAATAGACGTCCCAGGGTGGGCTTGAACCACCAACCTTTCGGTTAACAGCCGAACGCGTTAACCGATTGCGCCACAGAGACACACACCTGGTTACCTAATTTGCTTCTCCTTTGCCATCCAGTGATGGAAAGTTTTTTGAAAGGTTAGGACTATGCCCTGCAGTTTGTTATAGCAAGTTAAAAGCTATTGCATCAAAATAAATAGACTTCCCTGCGTGGGCTTGAATCACCAACCTTTCGGGTAACAGCCGAACGCGCTAACCGATTGCGCCATAGAGACTCACTCATGATTCCCTACTTTGCTTTTCTTTTGCCATCCAGTAATGGAAAGTCCACACCAGACTTTTTCACAGCAAAACCTTTTCAACTACAGTATTTATGAGAAAAAGTAAGGGGTGGTGTGAGGGTTCATAGTGTTTTTTTGAAAGGTTAGGACTATGCTCTTCAGTTTGTTGTAGCATGTTAGAAGCTATGGCATCAAAATAAACAGACTTCCCTGGGTCGGCTTGAACCACCAACCTTTCGGTTTATAGCTGAACGCTCTAACCGATTGCCCCACAGAGACATACTCTTGATTATCTACTTTGCTTTTCCTTTGCTTTTCAGTAATGGAAAGTCCACACCAGACTTTTTAACAACAAAGCCTTTTCAACTACAGTATTTATGAGAAAAAGTAAGGGGCGGTGTGAGGGTTCATAGTGTTTTTTTGAAAAGTTAGGACTATGTTTTTCAGTTTGTTGTAGCATGTTAGAAGCTATGGCATCAAAATAAATAGACGTCCCAGGGTGGGCTTGAACCACCAACCTTTCGGTTAACAACCGAACGCACTAACCAATTGTGCCACAGAGACACACACTTGGTTACCTAATTTGCTTCTCCTTTGCCATCCAGTGATGGAAAGTTTTTTGAAAGGTTAGGACTATGCCCTGCAGTTTGTAATAGCAAGTAAAAGGTATGGCATCAAAATAAATAGACTTCCCTGGGTGGGCTTGAATAACCAACCTTTCGGGTAACAGCCGAACGCGCTAACCAATTACGCCACAGAGACTCACTCATGATTCCCTACTTTGCTTTTCCTTTGCCATCCAGTAATGGAAAGTCCACACCAGACTTTTTAACAGCAAAGCCTTTTCAACTACAGTATTTATGAGAAAAATTAAGGGGCGGTGTGAGGGTTCATAGTGTTTTTTTGAAAGGTTAGGACTATGCTCTTCAGTTTGTTGTAGCATGTTAAAAGCTATGGCATCAAAATAAATTGACGTCCCTGGGTGGGCTTGAACCACCAACCTTTCGGGTAACAGCCGAACGCGCTAACCGATTGCCCCACAGAGACTCACTTGTGATTCCCTACTTTGCTTTTCCTTTGCCATCTAGTAATGGAAAGTCCTAACCAGACTTTTTAACAGCAAAGCCTTTTCAACTACAGTATTTATGAGAAAAAGTAAGGGGCGGTGTGAGGGTCCATAGTGTTTTTTTGAAAGGTTAGAACTATACCCTGCAGTTTGTGATAGCAAGTTAAAAGTTATGGCATCAAAATAAATAGACTTCCCTGGGTGGGCTTGAATCACCAACCTTTCGGGTAACAGCCGAACGCGCTAACCGATTGCGCCACAGAGACACACAACTGGTTACCTAATTTGCTTCTCCTTTGCCATCCAGTGATGGAAAGTTTTTTGAAAGGTTAGGACTATGCCCTGCAGTTTGTTATAGCAAGTTAAAAGCTATGGCATCAAAATAAAAAGACGTCCCTGGGTGGGCTTGAACCACCAACCTTTCGGTTAACAGCCGAACGCGCTAACCGATTGCGTCACAGAGACATACTCTTGACTATGTAATTTGCTTTTCCTTTGCCATTCAGTAATGGAAAGTCTTCCCTGGGTGGGCTTGAATCACCAACCTTTCGGGTAACAGCCGAAAGCGCTAAGCGATTGAGCCACAGAGACTCACTCATGATTCCCTACTTTGCTTCTCCTTTGCCATCCAGTGATGGAAAGTTTTTTGAAAGGTTAGGACTATGCTCTTCAGTTTGTTGTAGCATGTTAGAAGCTATGGCATCAAAAAAAATAGACGTGCCTGGGTGGGCTTGAACCACCAAACTTTCGGTTAACAGCCAAACGCGCTAACCGATTGCGCCACAGAGACATACTCTTGATTATCTACTTTGCTTTTCCTTTGCCATTTAGTAATGGAAAGTCCACACCAGACATTTTAACAGCAAAGCCTTTTCAACTACAGTATTTATGAGAAAAAGTAAGGGGCGGTGTGAGGGTTCATAGTGTTTTTTTGAAAAGTTAGGACTATGTTTTTCAGTTTGTTGTAGCATGTTAGAAGCTATGGCATCAAAATAAATAGACGTCCCAGGGTGGGCTTAAACCACCACCTTTCGGTTAACAGCCGAACGCGCTAACCGATTGCGCCACAGAGACACACACCTGGTTACCTAATTTGCTTCTCCTTTGCCATCCAGTGATGGAAAGTTTTTTGAAAGGTTAGGACTATGCCCTGCAGTTTGTTATAGCAAGTTAAAAGCTATGGCATCAAAATAAATAGACTTCCCTGGGTGGGCTTGAATCACCAACCTTTCGGGTAACAGCCGAACGCGCTAACCAATTACGCCACAGAGACTCACTCATGATTCCCTACTTTGCTTTTCCTTTGCCATCCAGTAATGGAAAGTCCACACCAGACTTTTTAACAGCAAAGCCTTTTCAACTACAGTATTTATGAGAAAAATTAAGGGGCGGTGTGAGGGTTCATAGTGTTTTTTTGAAAGGTTAGGACTATGCTCTTCAGTTTGTTGTAGCATGTTAAAAGCTATGGCATCAAAATAAATTGACGTCCCTGGGTGGGCTTGAACCACCAACCTTTCGGGTAACAGCCGAACGCGCTAACCGATTGCCCCACAGAGACTCACTTGTGATTCCCTACTTTGCTTTTCCTTTGCCATCTAGTAATGGAAAGTCCTAACCAGACTTTTTAACAGCAAAGCCTTTTCAACTACAGTATTTATGAGAAAAAGTAAGGGGCGGTGTGAGGGTCCATAGTGTTTTTTTGAAAGGTTAGAACTATACCCTGCAGTTTGTGATAGCAAGTTAAAAGCTATGGCATCAAAATAAATAGACTTCCCTGGGTGGGCTTGAATCACCAACCTTTCGGGTAACAGCCGAACGCGCTAACCGATTGCGCCACAGAGACACACAACTGGTTACCTAATTTGCTTCTCCTTTGCCATCCAGTGATGGAAAGTTTTTTGAAAGGTTAGGACTATGCCCTGCAGTTTGTTATAGCAAGTTAAAAGCTATGGCATCAAAATAAAAAGACGTCCCTGGGTGGGCTTGAACCACCAACCTTTCGGTTAACAGCCGAACGCGCTAACCGATTGCGTCACAGAGACATACTCTTGACTATGTACTTTGCTTTTCCTTTGCCATTCAGTAATGGAAAGTCTTCCCTGGGTGGGCTTGAATCACCAACCTTTCGGGTAACAGCCGAAAGCGCTAAGCGATTGAGCCACAGAGACTCACTCATGATTCCCTACTTTGCTTCTCCTTTGCCATCCAGTGATGGAAAGTTTTTTGAAAGGTTAGGACTATGCTCTTCAGTTTGTTGTAGCATGTTAGAAGCTATGGCATCAAAAAAAATAGACGTGCCTGGGTGGGCTTGAACCACCAAACTTTCGGTTAACAGCCGAACGCGCTAACCGATTGCGCCACAGAGACACACACCTGGTTACCTAATTTGCTTCTCCTTTGCCATCCAGTGATGGAAAGTTTTTTGAAAGGTTAGGACTATGCCCTGCAGTTTGTTATAGCAAGTTAAAAGCTATGGCATCAAAATAAATAGACTTCCCTGTGTGGGCTTGAATCACCAAACTTTCGGGTAACAGCCGAACGCGCTAACCGATTGCGCCACAGAGACTCACTCATGATTCCCTACTTTGCTTTTCCTTTGCCATCCAGTAATGGAAAGTCCACACCAGACTTTTTAACAGCAAAGCCTTTTCAACTACAGTATTTATGAGAAAAAGTAAGGGGCGGTGTGAGGGTTCATAGTGTTTTTTTGAAAGGTTAGGACTATGCTCTTCAGTTTGTTGTAGCATGTTAGAAGCTATGGCATCAAAATAAATAGACGTCCCTGGGTGGGCTTGAACCACCCACCTTTCGGTTAACAGCCGAACGCGCTAACCGATTGCGCCACAGAGACACACAACTGGTTCACTAATTTGCTTCTCCTTTGCCATCCAGTGATGGAAAGTTTTTTGAAAGGTTAGGACTATGCCCTGCAGTTTGTTATAGCATGTTAGAAGCTATGGCATCAAAATAAATAGACGTCCCTGGGGGGGCTTGAACCACCCACCTTTCGGTTAACAGCCGAACGCGCTAACCGATTGCGCCACAGAGAAACACACCAGGCTAATTAATTTGCTTCTCCTTTGCCATCCAGTGATGGAAAGTTTTTTGAAAGGTTAGGACTATGCCCTGCAGTTTGTTATAGCAAGTTAAAAGCTATGGCATCAAAATAAATAGACTTCCCTGGGTGGGCTTGAATCACCAACCTTTCGGGTAACAGCCGAACGCGCTAACCGATTGCCCCACAGAGACTCACTCATGATTCCCTACTTTGCTTTTCCTTTGCCATCCAATAATGGAAAGTCCACACCAGACTTTTTAACAGCAAAGCCTTTTCAACTACAGTATTTATGAGAAAAAGTAAGGGGCGGTGTGAGGGTTCATAGTGTTTTTTTGAAAGGTTAGGACTATGCTTTTAAGTTTGTTGTAGCATGTTAGAAGCTATGGCATCAAAAAAAATAGACGTGCCTGGGTGGGCTTGAACCACCAACCTTTCGGTTAACAGCCGAACGCGCTAACCGATTGCGCCACAGAGACACACACCTGGTTACCTAATTTGCTTCTCCTTTGCCATCCAGTGATGGAAAGTTTTTTGAAAGGTTAGGACTATGCCCTGCAGTTTGTTATAGCAAGTTAAAAGCTATGGCATCAAAATAAATAGACGTCCCTGGGTGGGCTTGAACCACCAACCTTTCGGTTAACAGCCGAACGCGCTAACCGATTGCGCCACAGAGACATACTCTTGATTATCTACTTTGCTTTTCCTTTGCCATTCAGTAATGGAAAGTCCACACCAGACTTTTTAACAGCAAAGCCTTTTCAACTACAGTATTTATGAGAAAAAGTAAGGGGCGGTGTGAGGGTTCATAGTGTTTTTTTGAAAGGTTAGGACTATGCTACTCAGTTTGTTGTAGCATGTTAGAAGCTATGGCATCAAAATAAATAGATGTTCCTGGGTGGGCTTGAACCACCAACATTTCGGTTAACAGCCGAACGCGCTAACCGATTGCGCAACAGAGACACACACCTGGTTACCTAATTTGCTTCTCCTTTGCCATCCAGTGATGGAAAGTTTTTTGAAAGGTTAGGACTATGCCCTGCAGTTTGTTATAGCAAGTTAAAAGCTATGGCATCAAAATAAATAGACTTCCCTGGGTGGGCTTGAATCACCAACCTTTCGGGTAACAGCCGAACGCGCTAACCGATTGCGCCACAGAGACTCACTCATGATTCCCTACTTTGCTTTTCCTTTGCCATCCAGTAATGGAAAGTCCACACCAGACTTTTTAACAGCAAAGCCTTTTCAACTACAGTATTTATGAGAAAAAGTAAGGGGCGGTGTGAGGGTTCATAGTGTTTTTTTGAAAGGTTAGGACTATGCTACTCAGTTTGTTGTAGCATGTTAGAAGCTATGGCATCAAAATAAAAAGATGTTCCTGGGTGGGCTTGAACCACCAACATTTTGGTTAACAGCCGAACGCGCTAACCGATTGCGCAACAGAGACACACACCTGGTTACCTAATTTGCTTCTCCTTTGCCATCCAGTGATGGAAAGTTTTTTGAAAGGTTAGGACTATGCTCTTCAGTTTGTTGTAGCATGTTAAAAGCTATGGCATCAAAATAAATAGACGTCCCTGGGTGGGCTTGAACCACCAACCTTTCGGTTAACAGCCGAACGCGCTAACCGATTGCGCCACAGAGACACACACCTGGTTTCCTAATTTGCTTCTCCTTTGCCATCCAGTGATGGAAAGTTTTTTGAAAGGTTAGGACTATGCCCTGCAGTTTGTTATAGCAAGTTAAAAGCTATGGCATCAAAATAAATAGACGTCCCTGGGTGGGCTTGAACCACCAACCTTTCGGTTAACAGGCGAACGCGCTAACCGATTGCGCCACAGAGACATACTCTTGATTATCTACTTTGCTTTTCCTTTGCCATTTAGTAATGGAAAGTCCACACCAGACTTTTTAACAGCAAAGCCTTTTCAACTACAGTATTTATGAGAAAAAGTAAGGGGCGGTGTGAGGGTTCATAGTGTTTTTTTGAAAGGTTAGGACTATGCTACTCAGTTTGTTGTAGCATGTTAGAAGCTATGGCATCAAAATAAATAGATGTTCCTGGGTGGGCTTGAACCACCAACATTTCGGTTAACAGCCGAACGCGCTAACCGATTGCGCAACAGAGACACACACCTGGTTACCTAATTTGCTTCTCCTTTGCCATCCAGTGATGGAAAGTTTTTTGAAAGGTTAGGACTATGCCCTGCAGTTTGTTATAGCAAGTTAAAAGCTATGGCATCAAAATAAATAGACTTCCCTGGGTGGGCTTGAATCACCAACCTTTCGGGTAACTAGCCGAAGGCGCTAAGCGATTGCGCCACAGAGACTCACTCATGATTCCCTACTTTGCTTTTCCTTTGCCATCCAGTAATGGAAAGTCCACACCAGACTTTTTAACAGCAAAGCCTTTTCAACTACAGTATTTATGAGAAAAAGTAAGGGGCGGTGTGAGGGTTCATAGTGTTTTTTTGAAAGGTTAGGACTATGCTACTCAGTTTGTCGTAGCATGTTAGAAGCTATGGCATCAAAATAAAAAGATGTTCCTGGGTGGGCTTGAACCACCAACATTTTGGTTAACAGCCGAACGCGCTAACCGATTGCGCAACAGAGACACAAACCTGGTTACCTAATTTGCTTCTCCTTTGCCATCCAGTGATGGAAAGTTTTTTGAAAGGTTAGGACTATGCTCTTCAGTTTGTTGTAGCATGTTAGAAGCTATGGCATCAAAAAAAATAGACGTCCCTGGGTGGGCTTGAACCACCAACCTTTCGGTTAACAGCCGAACGCGCTAACCGATTGCGCCACAGAGACACACACCAGGTTACCTAATTTGCTTCTCCTTTGCCATCCAGTGATGGAAAGTTTTTTGAAAGGTTAGGACTATGCCCTGCAGTTTGTTATAGCAAGTTAAAAGCTATGGCATCAAAATAAATAGACGTCCCTGGGTGGGCTTGAACAACCAACCTTTCGGTTAACAGCCGAACGCGCTAACCGATTGCGCCACAGAGACATACTCTTGATTACCTACTTTGCTTTTCCTTTGCCATTCAGTAATGGAAAGTCCACACCAGACTTTTTAACAGCAAAGCCTTTTCAACTACAGTATTTATGAGAAAAAGTAAGGGGCGGTGTGAGGGTTCATAGTGTTTTTTTGAAAAGTTAGGACTATGTTTTTCAGTTTGTTGTAGCATGTTAGAAGCTATGGCATCAAAATAAATAGACGTCCCAGGATGGGCTTAAACCACCAACCTTTCGGTTAACAGCCGAACGCGCTAACCGATTGCGCCACAGAGACACACACCTGGTTACCTAATTTGCTTCTCCTTTGCCATCCAGTGATGGAAAGTTTTTTGAAAGGTTAGGACTATGCCCTGCAGTTTGTTATAGCAAGTTAAAAGCTATGGCATCAAAATAAACAGACTTCCTTGGGTGGGCTTGAATCACCAACCTTTCGGGTAACAGCCGAACGCGCTAACCGATTGCACCACAGAGACTCACTCATGATTCCCTACTTTGCTTTTCCTTTGCCATCCAGTAATGGAAAGTCCACACCAGACTTTTTAACAGCAAAGCCTTTTCAACTACAGTATTTATGAGAAAAATTAAGGGGCGGTGTGAGGGTTCATAGTGTTTTTTTGAAAGGTTAGGACTATGCTCTTCAGTTTGTTGTAGCATGTTAAAAGCTATGGCATCAAAATAAATTGACGTCCCTGGGTGGGCTTGAACCACCAACCTTTCGGGTAACAGCCGAACGCGCTAACCGATTGCGCCACAGAGACTCACTTGTGATTCCCTACTTTGCTTTTCCTTTGCCATCTAGTAATGGAAAGTCCTAACCAGACTTTTTAACAGCAAAGCCTTTTCAACTACAGTATTTATGAGAAAAAGTAAGGGGCGGTGTGAGGGTCCATAGTGTTTTTTTGAAAGGTTAGAACTATACCCTGCAGTTTGTGATAGCATGTTAGAAGCTATGGCATCAAAATAAATAGACTTCCCTGGGTGGGCTTGAATCACCAACCTTTCGGGTAACAGCCGAACGCGCTAACCGATTGCGCCACAGAGACACACAACTGGTTACCTAATTTGCTTCTCCTTTGCCATCCAGTGATGGAAAGTTTTTTGAAAGGTTAGGACTATGCCCTGCAGTTTGTTATAGCAAGTTAAAAGCTATGGCATCAAAATAAAAAGACGTCCCTGGGTGGGCTTGAACCACCAACCTTTCGGTTAACAGCCGAACGCGCTAACCGATTGCGTCACAGAGACATACTCTTGACTATGTACTTTGCTTTTCCTTTGCCATTCAGTAATGGAAAGTCTTCCCTGGGGGGGCTTGAATCACCAACCTTTCGGGTAACAGCCGAAAGCGCTAAGCGATTGAGCCACAGAGACTCACTCATGATTCCCTACTTTGCTTCTCCTTTGCCATCCAGTGATGGAAAGTTTTTTGAAAGGTTAGGACTATGCTCTTCAGTTTGTTGTAGCATGTTAGAAGCTATGGCATCAAAAAAAATAGACGTGCCTGGGTGGGCTTGAACCACCAAACTTTCGGTTAACAGCCAAACGCGCTAACCGATTGCGCCACAGAGACATACTCTTGATTATCTACTTTGCTTTTCCTTTGCCATTTAGTAATGGAAAGTCCACACCAGACATTTTAACAGCAAAGCCTTTTCAACTACAGTATTTATGAGAAAAAGTAAGGGGCGGTGTGAGGGTTCATAGTGTTTTTTTGAAAAGTTAGGACTATGTTTTTCAGTTTGTTGTAGCATGTTAGAAGCTATGGCATCAAAATAAATAGACGTCCCAGGGTGGGCTTAAACCACCACCTTTCGGTTAACAGCCGAACGCGCTAACCGATTGCGCCACAGAGACACACACCTGGTTACCTAATTTGCTTCTCCTTTGCCATCCAGTGATGGAAAGTTTTTTGAAAGGTTAGGACTATGCCCTGCAGTTTGTTATAGCAAGTTAAAAGCTATGGCATCAAAATAAATAGACTTCCCTGTGTGGGCTTGAATCACCAAACTTTCGGGTAACAGCCGAACGCGCTAACCGATTGCGCCACAGAGACTCACTCATGATTCCCTACTTTGCTTTTCCTTTGCCATCCAGTAATGGAAAGTCCACACCAGACTTTTTAACAGCAAAGCCTTTTCAACTACAGTATTTATGAGAAAAAGTAAGGGGCGGTGTGAGGGTTCATAGTGTTTTTTTGAAAGGTTAGGACTATGCTCTTCAGTTTGTTGTAGCATGTTAGAAGCTATGGCATCAAAATAAATAGACGTCCCTGGGTGGGCTTGAACCACCCACCTTTCGGTTAACAGCCGAACGCGCTAACCGATTGCGCCACAGAGACACACAACTGGTTCACTAATTTGCTTCTCCTTTGCCATCCAGTGATGGAAAGTTTTTTGAAAGGTTAGGACTATGCCCTGCAGTTTGTTATAGCATGTTAGAAGCTATGGCATCAAAATAAATAGACGTCCCTGGGGGGGCTTGAACCACCCACCGTTCGGTTAACAGCCGAACGCGCTAACCGATTGCGCCACAGAGAAACACACCAGGCTAATTAATTTGCTTCTCCTTTGCCATCCAGTGATGGAAAGTTTTTTGAAAGGTTAGGACTATGCCCTGCAGTTTGTTATAGCAAGTTAAAAGCTATGGCATCAAAATAAATAGACTTCCCTGGGTGGGCTTGAATCACCAACCTTTCGGGTAACAGCCGAACGCGCTAACCGATTGCGCCATAGAGACTCACTCATGATTCCCTACTTTGCTTTTCCTTTGCCATCCAATAATGGAAAGTCTACACCAGACTTTTTAACAGCAAAGCCTTTTCAACTACAGTATTTATGAGAAAAAGTAAGGGGCGGTGTGAGGGTTCATAGTGTTTTTTTGAAAGGTTAGGACTATGCTTTTCAGTTTGTTGTAGCATGTTAGAAGCTATGGCATCAAAAAAAATAGACGTGCCTGGGTGGGCTTGAACCACCAACCTTTCGGTTAACAGCCGAACGCGCTAACCGATTGCGCCACAGAGACACACACCTGGTTACCTAATTTGCTTCTCCTTTGCCATCCAGTGATGGAAAGTTTTTTGAAAGGTTAGGACTATGCCCTGCAGTTTGTTATAGCAAGTTAAAAGCTATGGCATCAAAATAAATAGACGTCCCTGGGTGGGCTTGAACCACCAACCTTTCGGTTAACAGCCGAACGCGCTAACCGATTGCGCCACAGAGACATACTCTTGATTATCTACTTTGCTTTTCCTTTGCCATTCAGTAATGGAAAGTCCACACCAGACTTTTTAACAGCAAAGCCTTTTCAACTACAGTATTTATGAGAAAAAGTAAGGGGCGGTGTGAGGGTTCATAGTGTTTTTTTGAAAGGTTAGGACTATGCTACTCAGTTTGTTGTAGCATGTTAGAAGCTATGGCATCAAAATAAATAGATGTTCCTGGGTGGGCTTGAACCACCAACATTTCGGTTAACAGCCGAACGCGCTAACCGATTGCGCAACAGAGACACACACCTGGTTACCTAATTTGCTTCTCCTTTGCCATCCAGTGATGGAAAGTTTTTTGAAAGGTTAGGACTATGCCCTGCAGTTTGTTATAGCAAGTTAAAAGCTATGGCATCAAAATAAATAGACTTCCCTGGGTGGGCTTGAATCACCAACCTTTCGGGTAACAGCCGAACGCGCTAACCGATTGCGCCACAGAGACTCACTCATGATTCCCTACTTTGCTTTTCCTTTGCCATCCAGTAATGGAAAGTCCACACCAGACTTTTTAACAGCAAAGCCTTTTCAACTACAGTATTTATGAGAAAAAGTAAGGGGCGGTGTGAGGGTTCATAGTGTTTTTTTGAAAGGTTAGGACTATGCTACTCAGTTTGTTGTAGCATGTTAGAAGCTATGGCATCAAAATAAAAAGATGTTCCTGGGTGGGCTTGAACCACCAACATTTTGGTTAACAGCCGAACGCGCTAACCGATTGCGCAACAGAGACACACACCTGGTTACCTAATTTGCTTCTCCTTTGCCATCCAGTGATGGAAAGTTTTTTGAAAGGTTAGGACTATGCTCTTCAGTTTGTTGTAGCATGTTAGAAGCTATGGCATCAAAAAAAATAGACGTGCCTGGGTGGGCTTGAACCACCAACCTTTCGGTTAACAGCCGAACGCGCTAACCGATTGCGCCACAGAGACACACACCTGGTTTCCTAATTTGCTTCTCCTTTGCCATCCAGTGATGGAAAGTTTTTTGAAAGGTTAGGACTATGCCCTGCAGTTTGTTATAGCAAGTTAAAAGCTATGGCATCAAAATAAATAGACGTCCCTGGGTGGGCTTGAACCACCAACCTTTCGGTTAACAGGCAAACGCGCTAACCGATTGCGCCACAGAGACATACTCTTGATTATCTACTTTGCTTTTCCTTTGCCATTTAGTAATGGAAAGTCCACACCAGACTTTTTAACAGCAAAGCCTTTTCAACTACAGTATTTATGAGAAAAAGTAAGGGGCGGTGTGAGGGTTCATAGTGTTTTTTTGAAAGGTTAGGACTATGCTACTCAGTTTGTTGTAGCATGTTAGAAGCTATGGCATCAAAATAAATAGATGTTCCTGGGTGGGCTTGAACCACCAACATTTCGGTTAACAGCCGAACGCGCTAACCGATTGCGCAACAGAGACACACACCTGGTTACCTAATTTGCTTCTCCTTTGCCATCCAGTGATGGAAAGTTTTTTGAAAGGTTAGGACTATGCCCTGCAGTTTGTTATAGCAAGTTAAAAGCTATGGCATCAAAATAAATAGACTTCCCTGGGTGGGCTTGAATCACCAACCTTTCGGGTAACTAGCCGAAGGCGCTAAGCGATTGCGCCACAGAGACTCACTCATGATTCCCTACTTTGCTTTTCCTTTGCCATCCAGTAATGGAAAGTCCACACCAGACTTTTTAACAGCAAAGCCTTTTCAACTACAGTATTTATGAGAAAAAGTAAGGGGCGGTGTGAGGGTTCATAGTGTTTTTTTGAAAGGTTAGGACTATGCTACTCAGTTTGTCGTAGCATGTTAGAAGCTATGGCATCAAAATAAAAAGATGTTCCTGGGTGGGCTTGAACCACCAACATTTTGGTTAACAGCCGAACGCGCTAACCGATTGCGCAACAGAGACACAAACCTGGTTACCTAATTTGCTTCTCCTTTGCCATCCAGTGATGGAAAGTTTTTTGAAAGGTTAGGACTATGCTCTTCAGTTTGTTGTAGCATGTTAGAAGCTATGGCATCAAAAAAAATAGACGTGCCTGGGTGGGCTTGAACCACCAACCTTTCGGGTAACAGCCGAACGCGCTAACCGATTGCGCCACAGAGACATACACCAGGTTACCTAATTTGCTTCTCCTTTGCCATCCAGTGATGGAAAGTTTTTTGAAAGGTTAGGACTATGCCCTGCAGTTTGTTATAGCAAGTTAAAAGCTATGGCATCAAAATAAATAGACGTCCCTGGGTGGGCTTGAAAAACCAACCTTTCGGTTAACAGCCGAACGCGCTAACCGATTGCGCCACAGAGACATACTCTTGATTACCTATTTTGCTTTTCCTTTGCCATTCAGTAATGGAAAGTCCACACCAGACTTTTTAACAGCAAAGCCTTTTCAACTACAGTATTTATGAGAAAAAGTAAGGGGCGGTGTGAGGGTTCATAGTGTTTTTTTGAAAAGTTAGGACTATGTTTTTCAGTTTGTTGTAGCATGTTAGAAGCTATGGCATCAAAATAAATAGACGTCCCAGGATGGGCTTAAACCACCAACCTTTCGGTTAACAGCCGAACGCGCTAACCGATTGCGCCACAGAGACACACACCTGGTTACCTAATTTGCTTCTCCTTTGCCATCCAGTGATGGAAAGTTTTTTGAAAGGTTAGGACTATGCCCTGCAGTTTGTTATAGCAAGTTAAAAGCTATGGCATCAAAATAAATAGACTTCCTTGGGTGGGCTTGAATCACCAAACTTTCGGGTAACAGCCGAACGCGCTAACCGATTGCGCCACAGAGACTCACTCATGATTCCCTACTTTGCTTTTCCTTTGCCATCCAGTAATGGAAAGTCCACACCAGACTTTTTAACAGCAAAGCCTTTTCAACTACAGTATTTATGAGAAAAAGTAAGGGGCGGTGTGAGGGTTCATAGTGTTTTTTTGAAAGGTTAGGACTATGCTCTTCAGTTTGTTGTAGCATGTTAGAAGCTATGGCATAAAAATAAATAGACGTCCCTGGGTGGGCTTGAACCACCCACCTTTCGGTTAACAGCCGAACGCGCTAACCAATTGCGCCACAGAGACACACAACTGGTTAACTAATTTGCTTCTCCTTTGCCATCCAGTGATGGAAAGTTTTTTTAAAGGTTAGGACTATGCCCTGCAGTTTGTTATAGCATGTTAGAAGCAATGGCATCAAAATAAATAGACGTCCCTGGGGGGGCTTGAACCAGCCACCGTTCGGTTAACAGCCGAACGCGCTAACCGATTGCGCCACAGAGAAACACACCAGGCTAATTAATTTGCTTCTCCTTTGCCATCCAGTGATGGAAAGTTTTTTGAAAGGTTAGGACTATGCCCTGCAGTTTGTTGTAGCAAGTTAAAAGCTATGGCATCAAAATAAATAGACTTCCCTGGGTGGGCTTGAATCACCAACCTTTCGGTTAACAGCCGAACGCGCTAACCGATTGCGCCACAGAGACATACTCTTGATTATCTACTTTGCTTTTCCTTTGCCATTTAGTAATGGAAAGTCCACACCAGACTTTTTAACAGCAAAGCCTTTTCAACTACAGTATTTATGAGAAAAAGTAAGGGGCGGTGTGAGGGTTCATAGTGTTTTTTTGAAAGGTTAGGACTATGCTACTCAGTTTGTTGTAGCATTTTAGAAGCTATGGCATCAAAATAAATAGATGTTCCTGGGTGGGCTTGAACCACCAACATTTCGGTTAACAGCCGAACGCGCTAACCAATTGCGCAACAGAGACACACACCTGGTTACCTAATTTGCTTCACCTTTGCCATCCAGTGATGGAAAGTTTTTTGAAAGGTTAGGACTATGCCCTGCAGTTTGTTATAGCAAGTTAAAAGCTATGGCATCAAAATAAATAGACTTCCCTGGGTGGGCTTGAATCACCAACCTTTCGGGTAACAGCCGAACGCGCTAACCGATTGCGCCACAGAGACTCACTCATGATTCCCTACTTTGCTTTTCCTTTGCCATCCAGTAATGGAAAGTCCACACCAGACTTTTTAACAGCAAAGCCTTTTCAACTACAGTATTTATGAGAAAAAGTAAGGGGCGGTGTGAGGGTTCATAGTGTTTTTTTGAAAGGTTAGGACTATGCTACTCAGTTTGTTGTAGCATGTTAGAAGCTATGGCATCAAAATAAAAAGATGTTCCTGGGTGGGCTTGAACCACCAACATTTTGGTTAACAGCCGAACGCGCTAACCGATTGCGCAACAGAGACACACACCTGGTTACCTAATTTGCTTCTCCTTTGCCATCCAGTGATGGAAAGTTTTTTGAAAGGTTAGGACTATGCTCTTCAGTTTGTTGTAGCATGTTAGAAGCTATGGCATCAAAAAAAATAGACGTGCCTGGGTGGGCTTGAACCACCAACCTTTCGGTTAACAGCCGAACGCGCTAACCGATTGCGCCACAGAGACACACACCTGGTTTCCTAATTTGCTTCTCCTTTGCCATCCAGTGATGGAAAGTTTTTTGAAAGGTTAGGACTATGCCCTGCAGTTTGTTATAGCAAGTTAAAAGCTATGGCATCAAAATAAATAGACGTCCCTGGGTGGGCTTGAACCACCAACCTTTCGGTTAACAGCCGAACGCGCTAACCGATTGCGCCACAGAGACATACTCTTGATTATCTACTTTGCTTTTCCTTTGCCATTTAGTAATGGAAAGTCCACACCAGACTTTTTAACAGCAAAGCCTTTTCAACTACAGTATTTATGAGAAAAAGTAAGGGGTGGTGTGAGGGTTCATAGTGTTTTTTTGAAAGGTTAGGACTATGCTACTCAGTTTGTTGTAGCATGTTAGAAGCTATGGCATCAAAATAAATAGATGTTCCTGGGTGGGCTTGAACCACCAACATTTCGGTTAACAGCCGAACGCGCTAACCGATTGCGCAACAGAGACACACACCTGGTTACCTAATTTGCTTCTCCTTTGCCATCCAGTGATGGAAAGTTTTTTGAAAGGTTAGGACTATGCCCTGCAGTTTGTTATAGCAAGTTAAAAGCTATGGCATCAAAATAAATAGACTTCCCTGGGTGGGCTTGAATCACCAACCTTTCGGGTAACTAGCCGAAGGCGCTAAGTGATTGCGCCACAGAGACTCACTCATGATTCCCTACTTTGCTTTTCCTTTGCCATCCAGTAATGGAAAGTCCACACCAGACTTTTTAACAGCAAAGCCATTTCAAATACAGTATTTATGAGAAAAAGTAAGGGGCGGTGTGAGGGTTCATAGTGTTTTTTTGAAAGGTTAGGACTATGCTACTCAGTTTGTCGTAGCATGTTAGAAGCTATGACATCAAAATAAAAAGATGTTCCTGGGTGGGCTTGAACCACCAACATTTTGGTTAACAGCCGAACGCGCTAACCGATTGCGCAACAGAGACACAAACCTGGTTACCTAATTTGCTTCTCCTTTGCCATCCAGTGATGGAAAGTTTTTTGAAAGGTTAGGACTATGCTCTTCAGTTTGTTGTAGCATGTTAGAAGCTATGGCATCAAAAAAAATAGACGTGCCTGGGTGGGCTTGAACCACCAACCTTTCGGTTAACAGCCGAACGCGCTAACCGATTGCGCCACAGAGACACACACCTGGTTACCTAATTTGCTTCTCCTTTGCCATCCAGTGATGGAAAGTTTTTTGAAAGGTTAGGACTATGCCCTGCAGTTTGTTATAGCAAGTTAAAAGCTATGGCATCAAAATAAACAGACGTCCCTGGGTGGGCTTGAACCACCAACCTTTCGGTTAACAGCCGAACGCGCTAACCGATTGCGCCACAGAGACATACTCTTGATTACCTATTTTGCTTTTCCTTTGCCATTCAGTAATGGAAAGTCCACACCAGACTTTTTAACAGCAAAGCCTTTTCAACTACAGTATTTATGGGAAAAAGTAAGGGGCGGTGTGAGGGTTCATAGTGTTTTTTTGAAAAGTTAGGACTATGTTTTTCAGTTTGTTGTAGCATGTTAGAAGCTATGGCATCAAAATAAATAGACGTCCCAGGATGGGCTTAAACCACCAACCTTTCGGTTAACAGCCGAACGCGCTAACCGATTGCGCCACAGAGACACACACCTGGTTACCTAATTTGCTTCTCCTTTGCCATCCAGTGATGGAAAGTTTTTTGAAAGGTTAGGACTATGCCCTGCAGTTTGTTATAGCAAGTTAAAAGCTATGGCATCAAAATAAATAGACTTCCTTGGGTGGGCTTGAATCACCAAACTTTCGGGTAACAGCCGAACGCGCTAACCGATTGCGCCACAGAGACTCACTCATGATTCCCTACTTTGCTTTTCCTTTGCCATCCAGTAATGGAAAGTCCACACCAGACTTTTTAACAGCAAAGCCTTTTCAACTACAGTATTTATGAGAAAAAGTAAGGGGCGGTGTGAGGGTTCATAGTGTTTTTTTGAAAGGTTAGGACTATGCTCTTCAGTTTGTTGTAGCATGTTAGAAGCTATGGCATCAAAATAAATAGACGTCCCTGGGTGGGCTTGAACCACCCACCTTTCGGTTAACAGCCGAACGCGCTAACCAATTGCGCCACAGAGACACACAACTTGTTACCTAATTTGCTTCTCCTTTGCCATCCAGTGATGGAAAGTTTTTTGAAAGGTTAGGACTATGCTCTTCAGTTTGTTGTAGCATGTTAGAAGCTATGGCATCAAAATAAATAGACGTCCCTGGGTGGGCTTGAACCACCCACCTTTCGGTTAACAGCCGAACGCGCTAACCGATTGCGCCACAGAGACACACACCTGGTTACCTAATTTGCTTCTCCTTTGCCATCCAGTGATGGAAAGTTTTTTGAAAGGTTAGGACTATGCCCTGCAGTTTGTTATAGCAAGTTAAAAGCTATGGCATCAAAATAAATAGACGTCCCTGGGTGGGCTTGAACCACCAACCTTTCGGTTAACAGCCGAACGCGCTAACCGATTGCGCCACAGAGACATACTCTTGATTACCTATTTTGCTTTTCCTTTGCCATTCAGTAATGGAAAGTCCACACCAGACTTTTTAACAGCAAAGCCTTTTCAACTACAGTATTTATGAGAAAAAGTAAGGGGCGGTGTGAGGGTTCATAGTGTTTTTTTGAAAAGTTAGGACTATGTTTTTCAGTTTGTTGTAGCATGTTAGAAGCTATGGCATCAAAATAAATAGACGTCCCAGGATGGGCTTAAACCACCAACCTTTCGGTTAACAGCCGAACGCGCTAACCGATTGCGCCACAGAGACACACACCAGGTTACCTAATTTGCTTCTCCTTTGCCATCCAGTGATGGAAAGTTTTTTGAAAGGTTAGGACTATGCCCTGCAGTTTGTTATAGCAAGTTAAAAGCTA
>JAPZIH010001014.1:0-77491 GCA_027410445.1 Discoglossus pictus
GTCTGTCCCCTCTCCTACCTGTTCCCTCTCTTGCCTGTCTCCTCTCCTGTCTGTCCCCTCTCCTGACTGTCCCCTGTCCTGCCTGTCCCCTCTCTTTTCTGTCCCCTCTCCTGCCTGTCCCCCCTCTCCTGTCTGTCCCCTCTCCTGTCTGTCCCCTCTCCTGCCTGCCCCCTCTCTTTTCTGTCCCCTCTCCTGTCTTTCCCCTCTCCTGCCTTTCCCATCTCCTGTCTGTCCCCTCTCCTGCCTGTCCCCTCTCCTGTCTGTCCCCTCTCCTGCCTGTCCCCTCTCCTGCCTGTCCCCTCTCCTGTCTGTAACCTCTCCAGCTTTCCCCTCTCCTTTCTGTCCCCTCTCCTGTCTGTCCCCTCTCCTGCCTGCCCCCTCTCTTTTCTGTCCCCTCTCCTGTCTTTCCCCTCTCCTGCCTTTCCCATCTCCTGTCTGTCCCCTCTCCTGCCTGTCCCCTCTCCTGTCTGTCCCCTCTCCTGCCTGTCCCCTCTCCTGCCTGTCCCCTCTCCTGTCTGTAACCTCTCCAGCTTTCCCCTCTCCTTTCTGTCCCCTCTCCTGTCTTTCCCCTCTCCTGCCTTTCCCATCTCCTGTCTGTCCCCTCTCTTGCCTGTCTCCTCTCCTGTCTGTCCCCTCTCCTGACTGTCCCCTGTCCTGCCTGTCCCCTCTCTTTTCTGTCCCCCTCTCCTGCCTGTCCCCCCTCTCTTGCTGTCCCCTCTCCTGTCTGTCCCCTCTCCTGCCTGCCCCCTCTCCTTTCTGGCCCTCTCCTGCCTGCCCCCTCTCCTTTCTGTCACCTTTCCTGCCTGTCCCCTCTCCTGTCTGTCCCCTCTCCTGCATGTCCCCTCTCCTGCCAGTCCCCTCTCCTGCCTTTCCCCTGTCCTGCCTGTCCCCTTTCCTTTCTGACCCCTCTCCTGTCTGTCCCCTCTCCTGCCTGTCCCCTCTCCTGTCTGTCCCCTCTCCTGCCAGTCCCCTCTCCTGCCTTTCCCCTGTCCTGCCTGTCCCCTTTCCTTTCTGTACCCTCTCCAGCTTTCCCCTCTACTGTCTGTCCACTCTCCTAACTGTCACCTCTCCCCAGTCTGTCGACTCTCCTGCCTGTCCCCTCTATTGCCTGTGCCTTCCCCTGCCTGTCCCCTCTCCTGTCTGTCCCCTCTGACCAGTCTGTCCCCTCTCCTGCCTGTCCCCTCTCTTGCCTTTCCCCCCTCTCCTGCCTGTCCCCTCTCCTGCCTGTCCCCTCTCCAGTCTGTCCCCTCTTCTCCCTGACCCCTCACCTTCCTGTCCCCTCTCCTGTCTGTCCCCTCTCCTGCCTGTCCCCTCTCCTGTCTGTCCCCTCTCCTGCCTGCCCCCTCTCCTTTCTGGCCCCTCTCCTGCCTGCCCCCTTTACTTTCTGTCCCATCTCCTGTCTGTCCCCTCTCCTGCCTGTCCCCGTTCCTGCAAAAAACCCTCTCCTGTCTGTCCCCTCTCCTGCCTGTCCCCTCACATGTCTGTCCCCTCTCCTGCCTGTCCCCTCTCTTTTCTGTCACCTTTCCTGTCTGTCCCCTTTCCTGCCTGTCCCCTCTCCTGTCTTTCCCCTCTCCTGCCTGCCTCCTCTACTTTCTATCCCCTCTCCTGCCTGTCCCCTCTCCTTTCTGTCCCCTCTCCCCAGTCTGTCCCCTCTCCTGTCTGTCCCCTCTCCTGCCTGCCCCCTCTCCTTTCTGGCCCCTGTCCTGCCTGCCCACTCTCCTTTCTGTCCCCTCTACTGTCTGTCCCCTCTCCTAACTTTCACCTCTCCCAGTCTGTACCCTCTCCTGCCTGTCCCCTCTCCTGCCTATCCCCTCTGTTGCCTGTCCCTTCCCCTGCCTGTCCCCTCTCCTGTCTTTCCCCTCTCCTGCCTGCCTCCTCTACTTTCTATCCCCTCTCCTGCCTGTCCCCTCTCCTGTCTGTCCCCTCTCCCCAGTCTGTCCCCTCTCCTACCTGTCCCCGCTCTTGCCTGTCCCCTCTCCTGCCTGTCCCCATTCATGCCTGTCCCCTCTCCTGTCTGTCCCCTCTCCTGCCTGCCCCCTCTCCTGCCTCTTCCCTCTCCTGTCTGTCCACTCTTCTGCCAGTTCCCTCTCCTTTCTGTCCCCTCTCCTGTCTATCCCCAGTCCTGCCTGTCCCCTCTCCTGCCTGCCCCCTTTCCTTTCTGTCCCCTTTCCTGTCTGTCCCCTCTCCTGTCTGTCCCCGCTCCCCAGTCTGTCCCCTCTCCTGTCTTTCCCCTCTCGTGCCTGCCTCCTCAACTTTCTGTCCCCTCTCGTGCCTGTCCCCTCTCCTGCCTGTCCCCTCTCCTGTCTGTCCCCTCTCCTGCCTGCCCCCTCTACTTTCTGTCTCTTCCCCTGCCTGTCCCCTCTCCTGTCTGTACCCTCTCTTGCCTGTCCTCTCTCCTGCCTGTCCCCTCTCTTGCCTGTCCCCTCCCCTGCCTGTCCCCTGTCATGCCTGCCCCTCTCCTTTCTGTCCCCTCTCCTGTCTGTCCCTTCTCCCCAGTATGTCCCCTCTCCTGCCTGTCCACTCTCCTGCCTGTCCCCTGTCCTGCCTGCCCCCTCTCCTTTCTGTCCCCTCTCCTGTCTGTCCCCTCTACTGTCTGTCCCCTCTCCCCAGTCTGTCCCCTCTCCTGCCTGTCCCCTCTCCTGCCTGCCCCCTCTCCTGCCTGTCCCCTCTCTTGCCTGTCCCCTCACCTGCCTGTCTGCTCTCCTGTCTGTACCCTCTCCAGCTGTCCCCTCTCCTCCCTGCCCCCTCTCCTTTCTGTCCCTCTCTTGTCTGTCCCCTCTGCCCATTCTGTCCCCTCTCCTGCCTGTCCCCTCTCCTTTCTGTCCCCTCTCCTGCCTGTCCCCTCTGCAGTCTGTCCCCTATTCTGCCAGTCCCCTCTCCTTTCTGTCCCATCTCCTGTCTATCCCCAGTCCTGCCTGTCCCCTCTCCTGCCTGCCCCCTTTCCTGTCTGTCCCCTCTCCTGTCTGTCCCCTCTCCTGTCTGTCCCCTCTCCCCAGTTTGTCCCCTCTCCTGACTTTCCCCTCCCCTGTCTTTCCCCTCTCGTGCCTGCCTCCTCAACTTTCTGTCCCCTCTCGTGCCTGTCCCCTCTCTTGCCTGTCCCCTCTCCTGTCTGTCCCCTCTCCTGCCTGCCCCCTCTACTTTCTGTCTCTTCCCCTGCCAGTCCCCTCTCCTTTCTGTACCCTCTCTTGCCTGTCCTCTCTCCTGCCTGTCCCCTCTCTTAGCCTGTCCCCTCCCCTGCCTGTCCCCTGTCATGCCTGCCCCTCTCCTTTCTGTCCCCTCTCCTGTCTGTCCCCTCTCCCCAGTATGTCCCCTCTCCTGCCTGTCCCCTCTCCTGCCTGTCCCCTGTCCTGCCTGGCCCCTCTCCTTTCTGTCCCCTCTCCTGTCTATCCCCTCTCCTGTCTGTCCCCTCTCCTGCCTGTCCCCTCACATGTCTGTCCCCTCTCCTGCCTGTACCCTCTCTTGCCTGTCCCCTCCCCTGCCTGTCCCCTCTCCTGTCTGTACCCTCTCCAGCTTTACCCTCTACTGTCTGTTCCCTCTCCTGTCTGCCCCCTCTCCTGTCTGTCCCCTCTCCCCATTCTGTCCCCTCTCCTGCCTGTCCCCTCTCCTGCCTGTCCCCTCTCCTGCCTTTCCCCTCTCCTGCCTGTCCCCTGTCCTGCCTGTCCCCTCTCCTTTCTGTCCCCTCTCCTGTCTGTCCCCTCTCCTGCCTGTCCGGTCTCCTGTCTGTCCCCTCTCCTGCCTGTCCCCTCTCCTGCCTGTCCCCTCTCTTGCCTGTCCCCTCCCCTGCCTGTCCCCTCTCCTGTTTGTACCCTCTCCAGCTTTCCCCTCTAATGTCTGTCCCCTCTCCTGTCTGTCCCCTCTCGTGTCTGTCCCTTCCCCTGTCTGTCCCCTCTCCTCATTCTGTCCCCTCTCCTGTCTGTCCCCTCTCTTGCCTGTCCTGTCTCCTGCCTGTCCCCATTCCTACCTGTCCCCTCTCCTGTCTGTCCCCTCTCCTGCCTGCCCCCTCTCCTTTCTGTCCCCTCTCCTGTCTGTCCCCTCTCCTGCCTGTCCCCTCTCCAGTCTGTCCCCTCTTCTGCCTGTCCCCTCACCTTTCTGTCCCTCTCCTACCTGTCCCCTCTCCTACCTGTCCCCTCTCCTGTCTGTCCCCTCTCTTGCCTGTCCCCTCTCCTGCCTGTCCCCTCTCCTGCCTGTCCCCTCTTCAGCTTTCCCCTCTCCTGTCTGTCCCCTCTCCTGTCTGTCCCCTCTCCACAGTCTGTCCCCTCTCCTTTCTGTCCCATCTCCTACCTGTCCCCTCTCCTGCCTGTCCCCTCTCCTGTCTGTCCCCTCTTCTCAGTCTGTCCCCTCTCCTTTCTGTCCCATCTCCTGCCTGCCCCCTCTCCTGCCTGTACCTTCTCCTGTCTGTCCCCTCTCCTCAATCTGTCCCCTCTCCCGAATGTCCGCTCTCTTGCTTGCCTCCTCTCCTGCCTGTCCCTCTCCTGCCTGTCCCCTCTCCTGCCTGTGCCCTCTCCTGCCTGTGCCCTCTCCTGCCTGTCTCCTCTCCTGCCTGTCCCTTCTCCTGCCTGTCCCTTCTCCTGCCTGTCCCCTCATCTGTCTGTCCCCTCTCCTGCATAATGCCTCTCCTGCCTGTCCCCTCTCCACAGTCTGTCCCCTCTCCTTTCTGTCCCATCTCCTGCCTGTCCCCTCTCCTGCCTTTCCCCTCTCCTGTCTGTCCCCTCTTCTCAGTCTGTCCCCTCTCCTTTCTGTCCCATCTCCTGCCTGTCCCCTCTCTTGCCTGTCCCTTCCCCTGCCTGTCCCCTCTCCTGCCTGTCCCCTCTCCTGAATGTCCGCTCTCCTGCTTGCCTCCTCTCCTGCCTGTCCCTCTCCTGCCTGTCCCCTCTCCTGCCTGTGCCCTCTCCTGCCTGTCTCCTCTCCTGCCTGTCCCTTCTCCTGCCTGTCCCCTCTCCTGCCTGTCCCCTCTCCTGCCTGTCCCCTCTCCTGCCTGTCCCCTCTCCTGTCTGTGCCCTCTCCTCAGTCTTTCCCCTCTCTTGAATGTCCCTGTAACATAGCTGTGACATCAGAGGTCAATATCTCTGCTAATAAATAACAAAGATAGCCAAGTATAGTGCAGCCTGGTCCCACAAGTCCCTCTTTCCACAATGGACGATAAACACAGTGGATTTTCAGAACAGGCATCATTTTTAATTATTTTACACACATATATATACAGTCAGAACGGTGGGGGGGGTGAGAGTCTCCACAAGGACAATGGAATACTCCCACCTTTGGCCATACAAAGATTTAATTAGTAACTGGATTATAATCTTAACACATCATCACTGGAGCCGACTGGTACTCAATAGAGCTTTTACAAACAAAGCAGATGGATAATTGGCTTAGCTCTTCCTGTCCCTTGCAGACTTCCATTTCTACACAAAGATGATGGAAAGCCAATGTGACGAGATCAGTCTCGTCACTGCGAATTGGAGAAGCTTGGTTGCCCCCATTCTGCCATTTGACTATGGCCCATGTTGATTTCCCCCCTACAAAGACATGGAAGCCATGCTTCATTTGGTCAGAAAGGACTATGATCTAACGTTTGAACCACTGGACCAATTTGTATCATTTTGACACATATTTGTATTTGGAGTATGCTGATTCTGAAAATGTATGTTTTATGTGAATGTGATGCATACTTTTAAAGTTATGAAAAATGTGTGGAAATGTGTTACAGATTCTGACCATCCCCCATTAGGTAAACACTGAGGTAGGAGCTAAGATCATGAACCTCACAGAGTGTGTCGCCAGGACTTGAACAAAGGGCCAGTATGGGGTTTCCCCAGGGGCATAGTCCAGTAGGAAACAGGAAGTGTTCACTGGGACAGTCTGGGTGAGAATGAGCATAGTAGCCACGCCTGGGGTTGGCCCATGGGAGGAGTCTCATGGTTCCCACGTAGGGACCCTGTCTGATTGGCCAGAGGTAATTAGGGGTTGACCAAAGGTAGTCACTGCCCCTACTGTGTATGTGGAAATGGTTTTTATTAATGTCTTTGGTTTTAATAAAGAAGTGAGTTCACTGCTTGACCCTCAAACACAGAGCTCTGTTGGAAGTCCTCGTCCAATGGTGTGGTCCTATGTGTAAAATCCTGTTCCTATGGTCTGGTCCTCTGTTGAAAGTCGTGGTCCGATGGTGTGGTCCTCTGGCGATAGCCCTCGTCTGATGTTGTGGTCCTCTGGCGATAGCCCTCGTCCGATGTTGTGGTCCTCTGGTGAAAGTCCTCGTCCGATGTTGTTGTCCTTTGGTGAAAGTCCTCATCCGATGGTGTGGTCCTGTGTTGAAAGTCCTCGTCCGCTGGTCTGGTCCTGTGCTGAAAGTCCTCGTCCGATGGTCTGGTCCTGTGTTGAAAGTCCTCGTCCGATTGTCTTCACGCAGTATCTGTTGTAACATAAAATAGAAAATGTTGTTTGAGTGAAATGTCTTTTAAATAAAAAGAAAATGTCTTAATTTTGGTGTATTGTATCTGTTATGGTTATTTTTTTCTATGTGTGTGTCTAACTTTATCTACAATCCTGATTTGTTTGCACGACTTTTGTTATTCTTACTTAAGCTTCTTAGTAAGGCTTGTAGGTTGTGATATATTAAAGAAGAATATTAATTTAGTTTGCTATGTGTTTGTGTGTTTTTTTGTACAATCCTGGTTTGTGCACACCTCTTGTGGTATACTTATTTAAGCTTCATTGTAATGGTTCTAGGTTGTTAAACATTAAATAACAATCTTAATTTACTTGTCTATGTGTTTGTGTGAGTTTAAGTCCAATCCTGTTTTGTGCGTACCACTTCTGGTCTACTTATTTAGGCTTGTTTGTAAGGCTTATAGGTTGTTAAACATTAACTAAGAATATGAATTTAGTTTGCTAAGTGTTTGTGTGAGTTTTTGTCCAATCCTGTTTTGAGCGCACCACTTGTGGTATACTTATTTATCCTTTATTGGGATGGTTATATTTTTTTAAACATGAAATAAGAATATTAATGTAGTTTGCTATGTGTTTGTGTGAGTTTGTTACAATCCTGTTTTGTGCGCACCACTTGTGCTAAAGTTATTTAGTCTTCATTGTACTGGTTATAGGTTGTTAAATATTAGAGAAGAATGTTAATGTAGTTTCCTATGTGTTTGTGTGAGTTTTTGTAGAATCCTATTAGGTGCGCACCACTTGTGTTATTCTTATTTAGGCTTCTTTGTAAGGCTTATGGGTTGTTAAACATTGAATAAGAAAGTTAATTTAGTTTGCTATGTGTTTGTGTGAGTTTGTTACAATCCTGTTTTGTGTGTACCACTTTGTGTGTACCATATGTTGCATAGTTTGGCCCTCATTCAATTGCATTTTGGCCAATTCAATAGGGGTCTAAATAAGCACCTCACATATATTTTTTAAAGAAGTTTTAGTTATTAAGCATCTATCCAAAAGCAGTTTTCACTAACTAAAAACTTCTTTAAAAAATATATGTGATGTGCTTATTTAAAGCCGTATTCAATTAGCAAAATCGCAATTGAATGAGGCTCATAGTTGTTTTCTTTTTTATACTTAATACTTTACCTTGATTGAAGTGTGGAATGACAGAGGGTCCCCTCCTGCCAATCTTAATCCGCCGGTCTTCTTGTAGTGTCTGTTTGAAAAAGAAAGTGAAATATTTAATTGTATAATTTTTATTTTTTATGTAGCAAAGCATGTTTTTTTCAGCATGTAATGTATTTTTATATCTTACCTGTTCTTCTTTGTTGGTGTTCTTTAAAAGGGATTGTGGGTCACAATGCACGGTGCAAATTGTTGAGTGACGCTGTTGATGCAGAGTCTGTTTGAATATCAAAAGAAGTAGAAACATTCAGCTTTAGGTGATCTATTGAATTGCACTAAATTAATGTCATTTAAATATACTTCTGTAATTATTTTCAATTAACATTATTTTTTTGGGCCTACACACATATGTCACATACATGAAGCACATTTCCAAAGTTCAATGTAATTTTTTTGTGTGCGTGTGACATATCACTATACATGAATCATAATTTAAATGTGCGTGTCAGATGTCACTACATAAATCCCATTTTCCTAGTTACAATTTTTTTTTTTGTGCTGTCTTGATAATAAAATGTAATATATTATAGCTTACCTCTCAGTTGTAATTTGCACAGTGTAAAGTAGTAAATTAGGAAACAATTCTCTTCTCAGGGAAGAGCAGCAGCGCCATGTCCAGTCACTCCGTTCATCACCTGAGGAGAAATGTATTTTTTTTTTTAAAATAGGCAGTATTTATAAACTTGTAGAAAATTCTGGAAAGTTAGACCGTTAGAACGCAATACGCATGCGCTATTTGCGTTCCAGCTTACAATTTGCGTTCCATCCGCCATTTTGTGCGTAGTAGTGGTCAAAATGGTGTTTAATATGATTGTGATACGTTCCGCATAGTATGTGTTTCTTTATTGCGAGTAAGTGTAGTATAGTTACGTCTGAAGCCTCGTTTTAGTTTTGTTTGTCGGCCATTTTTTGTGTCACTGAGCAAATAGTTTACTGTCTAAACTCTTTTATTTAGAGTAAAATGAAGGTTTAAGTTGAGGTCCTGGGTGCTACCTCTTGGTGTAGGTAAGGTTTTTATGTATGTGCTGTGTGTATGTATTGTGTTTTTAATTTTGTAATGTTCGCGAGTTGCGTCCAAGTGTTGCGAGGCCGTAATGTGTGTGAACGTGTGTCGTATGTTGTTTGCGAGTGTCGTAATGTGTGTGTTGTGCTCTTTGGGTTGCGACGTGAACTTTGCGAGGGTCGCAGTTGCTGGCATGGAGCGCCTACGGCGCTCCATGACAGCAACTGAGACCCTCGCCCAGTGCCCTCGCTACGCGAGGCCCGCGGCTCGCTGCGCGAGTCGCGGCCCTCGCTTTGCAAGGCCCGCGGGCTCGCTACGCGAGCCCGCAGCGTTAGCAACAACTAGTACGCTCACAACTATATATGTGATCTCTTATTGTAAACCCGATGTCTTGCCCACAGCCCCTGGACTTCCCTGAGAAAAGAGAACCAATTTTTGGGCTGCCCCTCTGCCTCGCCCCCCTTGGGGGGACAGAAACAGGTATTAGATTATTGTGTTGGGTAGATAACCCCGACTATTATGTAGCGCAGGGTCGGGTGTGATGTTTCAGATGGCCTAGGATACAGTGGTGGACTAGATGTTCCTACAACTGGTATGCATTTCAATTTTAGATATTCAGGATCTTGATAGTAGTTAAATGTTATGGTGTCCAGTAGCTTCCTAGAGAATCTTTGTCTCTAGAATTCCCTCAGTGTAGATGGAGGTGTGCCGCTTTTAATGGGACTCTGTTCACTTGAGTGCCCAATGTTCCAGTAGAAACGTATATGGTTATGGAGTGGAAATAGCACATTCTCCTGGTGAAAATAAACAAATGAGGGACAGGTGGACACTCCCAATGGAGCAATATGTTTGCTAATGTACAAGACCATGGAACAATGTCCAGTTGGTAAGCCGCTTCTTTGTGTGTCTGTCATTTGGGGTGGAAATTTGAACTTTGGCAATTTACATATAAAACATTTCTATACATCCACATCTCCAAGCTCTGGATTTTTTTTTGTATATTTTTTTACATATCGGAGGACCAGCTATACCACCAATTAGAGGCTCTCATTTTTTATTTCTCCTATACCAACTTCCCATTTGGCAAGATGGGAAAACGACAGACACACAAAGAAGCGACTTACCAACTGGACATTGTTCCATGGTCTTGTACTCTTATAATACTTCACATACATTAGAGCCTACATTAGCAAACATATTGCTCCATTGGGATTGTCCACCTGTCCCTTGTTTATTTATTTTCACCAGGAAAATGTGCGCTTTTTCCACTCCATAACCAGAAACAAGTATTAGACTACATACACATCAAATTACCCTTCATTTGGCCCCCTTGGGGGGGACAGAAACAGGTATTAAGCTACATACACATCATATTACCTTTAATTTGGCCCCATTTGGGGGGACAGAAACAGGTATTAAGCTACATACACATCATATTACCCTTCCTTTACAATGACTGACTATACCTTCATAACACATAACGTGAGGGGTTTTAATTCATCCTTCAAGAGACAACTATAAAACATATAAACCCTCTGTGTTATTCTTACAAGAGACCCCCTTCTCCCATGACAAGAGGCCTTCTTTCTGACACAAAGACTACCCCACCTTCTACTCAACCACCCATCCCTCTAAGAAATAAGGTTCTGCAATTCTTATACATAAACATTTTCCATTCCAATTTGTGTGTAATCAATAGATAAGGAGGGTAACTTCCTAGTAGTAAAGGGTACAATCTCTATCCTTAATCTCACTCTGCTCTCCAAATACTTCCCCTCGTAAAATATTAATTAAGCTACTGAAGGAACTTGAAGGCCAGGATATGGACAGACTGATAATAGGTGGAGACTTCAATCTCACTTTCAATATATCACTTAATAGATCAGGGAATCCCATTAGTAAGAAATTCTCAAATAAAATAAAGCAAATTAAATCTCTACTATCTAGCCTGGGGCTGGTCAACGCCTGGAGGGGGCTTCACCCCGGACGGAGGGAATACACATATTACTCTCCTAATTATGCAACGTACTCCAGGATTAACACTTTCTTGGTTAGCTCGTCTCCATTTGACTCCCTTCATAAATCTGAGATTGTCCCCTGCCCCTGGTCGCACCATGCTGCGGTCCTTGTGAAACTGGATCTGCGACCAAACTTAAATTCCCCCTACACCTGGAAAATTAATGAGTTTTTGCTTTCCAATCCCAACATTGTAGAACAGATTACCAAAAAGATATGAACTTTTTTTTCGAGACCAACTCAAAACCTGACGGGTGCATTGGCTATGTGTAACCCACAAGGCATTTGTAAGGGGAACCTGTATCAAATTGGCCTCCAGTTATATGAAAACTTTCAGACAGAAAGAGGGCAAACTTTCCACAACCCTTGGGAAGTTAGAAAGGATAAACCAACGAAATCCCTCTAGAAAGCAAGCAAAGAAAGCGTAAGAAAATCGATAACATAAGAGTTGAGCTAGATGATATTCTTTCACATCGTATCAAAAAAGCCATGAGAAGGACTAAACATCTGTATTATTAGAAGGCCAATAAGCCTGACACGTTATTAGTGAAAAGATTAAAATCCGAGTTCTCTCAACCCAGATTAGGTTACCTAACGGCTTGATCTCATTTAGCCAAATAAGATTCAAAAGGCCTTTCAAACTTTTTATAGACAAATTTACTCCTCCCAATCTACATGCAGGGAAGCGGATGTTGACTCCTTCTTGAACGCATATGACCGCCCCTCGGTAACGAAGCAACATTTGGCCAGTTTAAACTCGGACGTTACCCAGGAGGAGGTAACGGCTACTATACAAAATCTTAAACTAGGCAAATCCCCGGGGCCAGATGGCTTTACAAATTTGTATTATAAAAAAATTGCGGCTGTACTCACACCACATCTCACACTACTATTTAATGCAGTTTTGAATGGGGAACAAATGCCTCCCAAGCTCAATCTCATAGATTTAGTGGTCTTTCCAAAGGAGGGTAGGGTCAACCTTGAGGTTAAGAATTACCATCCAATCTCTCTAATAAATGGGGACATCAAGATTTGAGCCAAGATTATGGCCTCTAGAATCTCTAAGTTTCTCCCAAATCTTGTTCCTAAGGACCAGACAGGAATTATACCATACAGGCAGGAGGGGGACAATGTCAGGAGAATTTAAAAACCCCAGATCTTTGCGCAAAAGTCAGGAATACCTATGTGCATATTAGCTTTAGACATCGAAAAGGCCTTTGATACGCTTGAGTGGCCGTACCTCTATAAAACGTTGAATAAATTTGGCTTCAAGGGAAGATTTCTTAATCTACTGAGGAGCTATTACGACTCTCCATCAGCCAACCTAAGGTTACCAGGTGACCACAAAGCTAATATATTGATACAGAGGGGTACTAGGCAGGGCTGCCCGCTCTATTGTTTGCATTCGCGATAGAACCGCTAGCCCAGGCAATCAGATCTAATGCCTATATACAGGGCGTGCAAGTGGGTCATCAGCACTTCAAATGCACATTTGTTGCTGACGACCTTCTATGTACACTGACTATCCTCAAACTTCTATCTCGGCAATTATGGCCACCATAGACAGGTTTAGCACAGTATCCGGACTGAAATTAAATCTAGAAAAGACCAAAGCCTTAGGACTGGGGATCCCAAAAGCAGACTTAGAAAATGTAAAGGCTATCTACAAATGTATCTGGCCTGAACATCATATAAATTACTTAAGGGTTCATATTACATCAAAAATCTTGGATCTCTATAAAGCAAACTATCCCCCACATATCCAAAAAACTGAATGACGAAATGCAGTGATTGGCTAGGTATCAAATTTCAGAACGCATAGTGGCAATATACTGCCTAAAATCCTGTAAGAGACTTTTGCCTTGAATATTGCCTGCATTTGAGCTGTATGTTATTTTAGCATAGTGGATTTTATTAGACTGTTTTATTCCCCTCCCTCTTAGAACACCAGTTTAGGACCCTTAATAACTGTCATATTTTCAAACACTGTCAGTTTGTTTCTCTCTGAGGAGGAGTTGCTCTGGCTGTGTGATTGCTGGTGCTTTGGATGCTCATTAAACAGACCTGCTTGACCCTTTCTTGAAGCCTTGGCTCATGCTTGGGGGAATGTGATAAGTCTGCAGTGCTGATGGTGTCGGTTGGAGTGCTTGAAGTCCTCGGCAAGGACTAGGAGCATCGATTGGCGGAGGTACTCGGTCGGAGTGCCAGCAGGTCCGTCACATCTTTCTAACTCTATCCATCCCAATAACACTAAAAGAATTAGATCCTTTTCAAAATAGCATGTTTAGTTTTATCTGGAGAAATAAGCGGCCTGTATATCCAAAAAAGTAATGTGTAGGCGCAAAAAAGCAGGAGGGCTTTCGTGTCATAATTTGAGATTTTACCATAAAGCAGCCCAACTGGCTCACCTGCCTCTAACACAGACCTGCGCATTGTATGGCCCGTGGGCCACATCCGGCCCTTTGGCTGTCCCTGTCCGGCCCGCTACAGTGGCCTACAATCACATATATAGTTGTGAGCGTACGGGTCGTTGCTCACGCTTGCGGGCTCGCGCAGCGAGCCCGCAAGAACTGCGTCCCTCGCGAAGCGAGGGACGCAGTTCCCTGCAAATGCGGGTCCTCGCGAAGCGAGGGCCCGCATTTGCGGTGATGGAGCATCCCAACGTCCCCGCAAATGCGGATCCTCGCGAAGCGAGGGTCCGCATTTGCGGAGGTGGAGGCTCAACGTCGGCTGTGTTAACACACACATACACGCACACGACTTTTTAACAAAATAAACCCAACCTCCCAGCCAACAAAAACCCAACAACGTCCCCGCAAATGCGGATCCTCGCGAAGCGAGGGTCCGCATTTGCAGTGGTGGGAGCATCCCAACATCGGCTGTGTTCACACACATACACACACACACAACTTATTAACAAAAAAAAACTCAAAGTCGCCTCACACCCGCTTACACCCAGACACACACAAGTAAGACTTAACAAAAAAACAGCAAAAAAGGCCCCTCACACGCGCATAACACACATACGCACGACTTAGAAACAAAGACACTGCGTCGTACATGTAAAAGCTAACCGCGTCTATCGCAACAAAATACGGCCGCGAAAGACCCATTCCAACCGCTGCGCATCAAAACATCACAAACACAAGAAATAAACACAACGAACACATAAAAATCTTACTTAGAGCAAGGGGGGGGCATCCGGCACCTCCAAAAGTTCATTTACACGTCCATTTAAGTAAAAAAAATGAGTTTAAATGGCCGAAAATCGCCTAAGCCAGAGAAAAAATGGCCACTGAACAAAACGAAAACGAGGCTTCAGACGTAACTACACTGCAGTAACCCGCAAGAATGAAACACATACTATGCGGAACGTACCACAGTCACACTTAAACACCATTTTGAACACTACTGCGCACAAATTGGCGGATGGAACGCAAATTGTAAGTTGGAACACAAATAGCGCATGCGTATTGCGTGCTAACATTCTGAGGCACTTGAAAGTTTCAAAAAATACTGCCCACTTTCCAGAAATTTCTTCAAGGTTATAAATACTGCATAATTTCCAGAAACTTCTACATTTCTCCTCAGGTGATGCGCGGTGTGACTGGACATGGCGCTGCTGCTGTTACTTGAGAAGAGAATTGTTTCCTGATTTCCTACTTTACATTGTGCAAATTACAACTGAGAGGTAAGCTATGATATATTACATTTTATTATCAAGACAGCACAAAAAAAAAAATGAACTATGAAAATGTGATTCATGTATAGTGACATGTGACACCCACATTTATGTCTATCATGTATAGTCACATGTCACACGCACATTTATGTCTATCATGTATAGTCACATGTCACACGCACATTTATGTCTATCATGTATAGTCACATGTCACACGCACATTTATGTCTATCATGTATAGTCACATGTCACACGCACATTTATGTGTGTAGGCCCACACAAAAAATAAGGTTCATTTAACAAAAAACAAACAAAACAATTATTTTTATATAAGAAAAGCCATTTATCTATAGTGACATGTCACACGTACATATATGTGTATCATGTATACTGATATGTGACACGCACATATATGTATCATCTATAGTGACATGTCACACGCACATATATGTGTATCATCTATAGTCACATGTCACACGCACATTTATGTCTCATGTATAGTCACATGTCACACGCACATATATGTGTATCATCTATAGTCACATGTCACACGCACATTTATGTCTCATGTATAGTCACATGTCACACGCACATATATGTGTATCATCTATTGTCACATGTCACACGCACATTTATGTATGTTGGCCAAAACAAAAAATAAGGTTAATTTAACAATTAAAATATGACTCATGATATGTCACACGCACACAAAAAAATTACATTGAACTCTGCAAATGTGCTTCATGTATGTGACATATGTGTGTAGCCACAGCAAAAAAAAACATGTTAATTGAAAATAATTACAGAAGTATATTTAAATGACATTAATTTACTGCAATTCAATATATCACCTAAAGCTTAATCTTTCTACTTCTTTTAATATTCAAACAGACTCTGCATCAACAGCGTCTCTCAACAATTTGCACCGTGCATTGTGACGCACAATCCCTTTTAAAGAACACCAACAAAGAAGAACAGGTAAGATACAACAAGACATTACATGCTCAAAAGGCCATGCTTTGCTACATGAAAAATAAGAAATATACAATTAACCATTTCACTTTCTTTTTCAAACAGACACTACAAGAAGACCGGCGGATTAAGATTGGCAGGAGGGGACCCTCTGTCATTCGACACTTCAATCAAGGTAAAGTATTAAGTATAAAAAAAGAAACGAACCATGAGCCTCATTCAATTGCGAGTTGGCCAATTGAATAGGGCTCTATATAAGCACATAACATATTTTTTAGACATAACTTTTTACTTACTGAACCTCGATCCAAAATCAAGGTCTTCACTAAGTAAAAACTTCGGTCAAAAAATATGTTATGTGCTTATATAGAGCCCTATTCAATTGGTCAAAACGCAATTGAATGAGGACCTAAATATGTTTAATGGCCGAGGGCCTCATTTAAATGTGATTTGCCCATTTCAATAGGGCTCTATATAAGCACAGAGCATATTTTTTTACAGAAGTTTTTAGTTAGTGAAGACCTTGCTTTTGGATACAAGTTCACTAACTAAAAACTTCTGTAAAAAAAGATGCTCTGTGCTCATATTGAGCCCTATTCCATTGCCCAAAATGCAATTGAATGAGGCCCCGACAATATAACAAATCCAGCAACCAAAGGCCCTCATTCAATTGCTATTTTGGACAATTCAATAGGGCTCGAAATAAGCACTTTTAGAGCCCTTTTGAATTGGCCAAACTGCAATTGAATGAGGGCCAAAGTATGCAACATATGGTACACACAAAGTGGTACACACAAAACAGGATTGTAACAAACACATAGCAAACTAAATTCATATTCTTTTTCAATGTTTAACAACCTATAAGCCTTACAAAAAACTTTAATAAGCATACCAAAAGTGCTGCCCATCAAATAGGATTGTACGAAAACTCACACAAACACATAGCAAACTACATTTATATTCTTATTTAATGTTTAACAATCTATAAGCCTTAGAAAAAAGCCTAAATAAGCATAACAAAAGTGGTGCGCACCAAACAGGATTGTACGCAAACTCACACAAACACATAGCAAACTACATTTAGATTCTTATTTAATGTTTAACAACCTATAAGCATTAGAAAAAAGCCTAAATAAGCATACCAACAGTGGTGCGCAAAAAACAGGATTGTACAAAAACTCACACAAACACATAGCAAACTACATTAATATTCTTATTCAATGTTTAACAACCTATAAGCCTTAGAAAAAGCCTAAATAAGCATACCAAAAGTGGTGCGCATTAAACAGGATTGTACAAAAACTAACACAAACACATAGGAAACTAAATTAATATTCTTTTTCAATGTTTAACAACCTATAAGACGTACAAAAAAGCCTAAATAAGCATACCAAAAGTGGTGCGCATCAAACAGGATTGTACAAAAACTAACACAAACACGTAGCAAACTACATTTAGATTCTTAGTTAATGTTTAACAACCTATAAGCCTTAGAAAGAAGCCTAAATAAGCATAAACTAAATTGGTGCGCATCAAACAGGATTGTACAAAAACTAACACAAACACATAGCAAACTACATTTAGATTCTTAGTTAATGTTTAACATCCTATAAGCCTTAGAAAAAAGCCTAAATAAGCATAAACTAAATTGGTGCGCACCAATCAGGTTTGTACGCAAACTCACACAAACACATAGGAAACTAAATTAATATTCTTCTTTAATGTTTAACAACCTATAAGCCTTAGAAAAAACCATAAATAAGTATACCAAAAGTGGTGCGCACCAAAGAGGATTGTACGAAAACTCACACAAACACATACCAAACTACATTTATATTCTTATTTAATGTTTAACAACATATAAGCCTTAGAAAAAAGCCTAAATAAGCATACCAAAAGGGGGGCGCACCAATAGGGTTGTAGAAAAACACAAAAATAATGTCATTTTTTCCTTAATACAAATACATACAAATAAAATAACATTTTAATTTTTATTTTATAACAGATACTGCGTCAAGAACATCGGACCAGGAGTTTCAACTGAGGACCAGACCAGCGGACGAGGACTTTCAACAGAGGACTACACCATCGGACGAGGACTTTCAACAGAGGACTACACCATCGGACGAGGACTTTCCACAGAGGACCAGACCATCGGACAAGGACTTTCCACAGAGGACCAGACCATTGGACGAGGACTTTCAACAGAGGACTACACCATCGGACGAGGACTTTCCACAGAGGACCAGACCATCGGACGAGGACTTTCCACAGAGGACCAGACCATTGGACGAGGACTTTCAACAGAGGACTACACCATCGGACGAGGACTTTCCACAGAGGACCAGACCATCGGACGAGGACTTTCCACAGAGGACCAGACCATTGGACGAGGACTTTCAACAGAGGACTACACCATCGGACGAGGACTTTCCACAGAGGACCAGACCATCGGACGAAGACTTTCAACAGAGGACCAACAAAGATTCTGCTTGAAATCACACTTCAACCAAGGTACAGTATAACAAGTAAAAAAAGAGAAAAATTAATTAATATTCTTCTTTAATGTTTAACATCCTATAAGCCTTAGAAAAAAGCCTAAATAAGCATAACTAAATTGGTGCGCACCAAATAGGATTGTACGCAAACTCACACAAACACATAGCAAACTAAATTAATATTCTTCTTTAATGTTTAACAACCTATAAGATGTACAAAAAAGCCTACATAAGCGTACCAAAAGTGGTGCGCATCAAACAGGATTGTACAAAAACTCACACTAACACATAGCAAACTACATTTACATTCTTAGTTAATGTTTACCAACCTATAAGCATTAGAAAAAACATAAATAAGCATAAACTAATTTGGTGCGCACCAAACAGGATTGTAGGAAAACTCACACAAACACATAGTAAACTAAATTCATATTCTTCTTTAATGTTTAACAACATATAAGCCTTAGAAAAAAGCCTAAATAAGCATACCAAAAGTGGGGCGCTCCAATAGGATTGTAGAAAAATACAGAAATAATGTCATTTTTTCCTTAATACAAAGACATTCAAATAAAATAACATTTTCATTTTTATTTTATAACAGATACTGCGTCAAGAACATTGGAACAGGAGTTTCAACTGAGGACCAGACCATTGGACGAGGACTTTCAACAGAGGACCAACAAAGATTCTGCTTGAAATCAAACTTCAACCAAGGTACAGTATAACAAGTAAAAAAAGAGAAAAATAAATAAATATCTTAGCTTTGCATCGATGTCAACAGAAAATAAAATTTAAAATAAAGCACCAGTAACTATAACTGTGAAAAAAAAATATAACTAACACATTTTTCATCTATCTCTTATTTGTCTTTTAGGGCCAATAATCTTTAACAGTAAATAAAAACTTCAATGTAGCCTGAAAAAAAAAAATTGCATAGTCCAAAAAAGGCTCAAAACACAGAATTTATACAATTTGTCATTGTAACATTCCAGTCCTAAACCCTAATTTAATTGCCATTTGACAAATTGAATAGTGCTGTACATAAGGACATAACATACAGCCTTTTTAAATTGCGATTCGGTAAATTTAAAAGGGCTCTATATAAGCACATAGCATATTTTATTTACAGAAGTTTTTAGTTAGTGAACTTCTATCCAAAAGCAAGGTCTTCACTAACTAAAAACTTCAGTAAATAAAATATGCTATGCGCTTAAATAGAGCCCTTTTAAATTTACCGAATCGCAATTTAATAAGGCTGATATTTTTTAATATACCTTTTTACTTAGTGAAACACTTGCTTTTGGATACATGTTTACTAAATAAAAACTTCTTTAAATAATTATCTGATGGCCTTATTTAGACCACTATTCAATTGACCGCATTGAAATTGATTAAGTATAAAATGTAAACACGCTGTTGATAACAATTTTTCATCAAAACAAACTTAACATCTCAAAATAAACTAATGATACATTATTTTATTTTTACAGATTAACATGGCTGATAACGAGAGTAAACAAGAAAAGAAAAGACGCCAAGCTAGAGAACGACGACAGAGAGCAGACAGCTAGCAGACACCGGAGAAGAAGGAAATTCGACGAGAAAAAGAACGCAAAAGAATTGCAAGCAAAAGACTGTCACCTGCAGAAATTAAAGATATGTCAAAAAAAGCAACAAAGCAAATAAAGCATTTACAACCTGTTGCTGAAACATCAGATGACATTTTACCTGAAAAAATACAACAGATACCAAAAAAAACAACAAAAAAAACAAAGCATTTGGAACCTGTTCATGAAACATTACATGACATTTTACCTCAAACAATACAACATATACCAAGAAAAGCCACGAAAAAAACAAAGCATTTAGAACCTTTTGTTGAAACATTATATGACATTTCACCTGATGAATATGTAAGTCAAAATCCAATATGCTTTGCAAATTGTCCTCTACTCAAGTCTTTAGCAGTAGAGGTTCATAGTTGTGGGGACATGACTACTCAATGTCAGTTTTGTGAGGCTTATTATTTTAAACAGGAGAGACCCAGAGATGGCCAATTTATTAGTTGCTGTCAAAAAGGCAAGGTCAAACTTCCAGAAAGGAAACAATTTCCTATCTATTTACAAAATATTATGACTGAACCTACTTTTCCAAATTACAAAAATTTTAAAACAAACATAAGATCCTACAATAGTGCCATATCCTTTGCATCTATGGGGGCAACATTAGCTGCTAATGTACCAGGACATGGTCCTTACTGTTTTAAAGTCCAAGGACAAATTTATCATCGCACTTCCTTTAAAGGATCCTTGCATTTTCCTCCGAACTCCAGCTGAAATGAAGTGATTATAGCTCCCAATCCCCCAAACATGAGTCAAAACTTCATGAAGGGGTAAACATGAATTCTTTTACTTTGGGCTACACGCCCGGTATCAGGTCTTCCTCCTGGTGGACAAAGGTAAAACAGTAGCTAATCACAGTGGCTATAGCATAAGCACTCCCCTTACACATAAATCACTCCCTCTTTTCTATCCTTGAGATAATTAACTTCAGGTAGCACAGAGAGCCTTAATTCTCTCCAGGCAGAAAGAAACATGGCTTCTTTGTTTTAATAAAACAGAATAAAAATGTATAACTTTGTTTTGACACAATGTAAACTTGAAGTTCCACATATCCCCAGATAGCTGAGATCTGAGTGCATATTCTAGGCGAATAGCGCTCAGATCCCACGGACGCAGTTCTCAGAATCGTCGACTGAAGTTTGTCTTATTAGTTATTTCCACGAAAGCCCATTGTAACTCCTC
This sequence comes from Discoglossus pictus, assembly GCA_027410445.1. Lineage (NCBI taxonomy): Eukaryota > Metazoa > Chordata > Amphibia > Anura > Alytidae > Discoglossus > Discoglossus pictus. The sequence goes on from JAPZIH010001014.1 coordinate 20,584, forward strand.
AAATAACCGAACAGGTGGGTTCGTGAAGTCTGTAAAATAGGGGATTTCGTTACACAGCACCCCCTTAGTCCCATGGAACGGCATACCTGCTTAGATCCTAACGGGTCGGCTAAGGGATGTCCGGTAATCCAGAAACCAACCAAAATTACGCCTTTTCCAGTTCAGTTTGCCGGGATAGGCCATCGGCATTGGCATTCTGTTTCCCAGGGCGGTACTGCATTGTGATATTATAAGGTTGTAGCGCCAAGCTCCATCTGAGTAATCTGGGGTTATCGCCAGCCACTCTGTTGAGCCAAATTAAAGGGTTGTGGTCCGTCAGCACTGTGAAAGAGCGTCCATAGAGGTAAGGCTGTAGCTTCTTAAGTGCCCAGACTAATGCCAGACACTCTTTCTCCACAGTGGCATAGCTGACTTCGCGGGGTAATAGTTTTCTGCTCAGGTACGCCACTTGGTGATCCATGCCATCGTCTCCCACCTGGCTCAATACTGCTCCCAGTCCAAACATTGAGGCATCGGTGTGGACGAGAAACCTTTTAGTATGGTCCGGTGCCGCTAACACAGGAGATGCACTTAACGCAGCCTTGAGTTTCTGGAAAGCCTCCTCACACTCAGTGGACCAGATTACTTGTCGGGGCAGGGACTTTTTAGTGAGGTCTGTCAAGGGCTTGGCCAGGGTACTGTAATCCGCTACAAATTTCCTGTAATAACCTGCGGTACCCAGGAATGCCATGACCTGAGTTTTTGTCCGTGGTTGGGGCCACTGGGTGATGGCCTCAATTTTAGCGGGCTCTGGTCTCTGTTTCCCTGACCCTACTCTGTGGCCTAAATACTGGACTTCCGCCATGCCCACGTGGCATTTCTCAGGCTTCAACGTGAGCCCTGCGTGCTGAATTCGGTTGAGCACTACTGAAATGTGTTCCAGGTGGGCTTCCCAAGTGCCACTGAAGATAGCTATATCATCCAGGTAAGCACAAGGGAAGCCCTGAAATCCCTCTAGGAGCCGGTCCGCCATCCTTTGAAAAGTGGCTGGGGCATTCTTCATCCCAAATGGCATCACCTTAAACTGGTATAGGCCAAATGGGGTGACAAATGCCGACTTCGGAATGGCCTCAGGCTCCAAGGGGATTTGCCAATATCCCTTGCACAGATCAATAGTGGTCAAGTAATTCCCCCCAGCCATACGGTCTAGCAGCTCATCTACTCTGGGCATGGGGTAGGCATCGCTAATGGTCCGATCATTTAGTTTACGGTAGTCCACGCAGAACCTGGTGGTACCGTCCTTTTTAGGAACCAGGACTACTGGGGAAGCCCAGGGGCTTTGGGACGGTTCTATGACACCCAGTTCTAACATATCCTGGAGTTCCGTTAACATACTTTCCCGTACTGCCTCTGGAATTCGGTCAGGCTGCTGCGGCAGGGGTAACTGGCCTGGGGTCTCCACTCGGTGGACTGCCAGGGTCATATACCCTGGGGATGCAGAAAACATGCCCCCAAATTCCTTTAACAGTTGGGAAACCTGAGCTTGTTCCTCGGGACCTAATGCTAGCCCCAACTGTACTTGGTCTACTCCTGTGGGTTTCTGGGGAAGCATATCTGGTAGAGGGATACCCTCGCTATCCTCATATGCTGGAGCGCATACCGTGGAGGCCTCCTCTGGCCTCTCGAGATATGGCTTAAGCATATTTACATGGAAGGACCTCCGGATCCTATTATCGGAACAGTCTGCCACAATGTACGTGGTATCACTGATCCGCTCTAGGACCGTGTAGGGGCCCTGCCAGGAGGCTTGCAACTTATCTGTTTTGATGGGTTTCAGAACTAGGACCTTTTGTCCCACTTCTAATATACGGTCCCTAGCTCCCTTGTCATACCAGTATTTTTGCCGCTTTTGGGCGGCTCGCAGGTTCTCCCGAACTGTTTTGGTCAGAGTCTGTAGCCGGTCTCTCAGCTCTAGTACAAATGAGACTATAGGGGTACCTGCTTGTTCCATATCACCTTCCCAATGTTCCCGCACGAGGTCCAGGGGTCCCCGGACCCGTCTCCCGTATAATAGCTCGAATGGAGAGAATCCGGTGGACTCCTGGGGATCCTCCCTATAGGCAAAAAGTAAATGAGGGAGGAATCTTTCCCAATTCCTGCAGGTCTCTGTGAACGTGATGAGCATTTGCTTAAGGGTGCCGTTAAATTGTTCACAGAGGCCATTGATTTGGGGGTGATAGGGGGAACTTAATATGGGATTTACCCCACAGCTCTGCCAGAGTTGTTGGGTAATCACTGCGGTGAATTGGGTTCCCTGATCGGACACTATCTCCCTAGGGAATCCCACCCTAGTGAATACCTGAACTAGTGCTTCGCTACCGTCTCTGCATGTATATTCGACAGAGCTATAGCGTCGGGGTAGCGGGTAGCGTAGTCCACCACAGTAAGAATGTATTTCTTACCGGATGGACTGGGTTTACTGAGTGGGCCAACTAAATCAAGAACCACTCGGAAAAATGGTTCCTCAATAACGGGTAGGGGGCGTAGCTTTGCCTTGGGGTGATCCCCTCTCTTCCCTACCTTTTGGCATACTTCGCAGGTCCTACAGTAATCTTGCAAATCTCCCTCGACCCCTGGCCAGAAAAAGGACTGGGTGAATCTGTCCCTCGTCTTTTTAATGCCTAAGTGACCTGCTAGGGGAATATCGTGGCTAATCCGCAACAGTTCTACCCGATACTTACGGGGCACTATCAACTGTCTTTTTTCTACCTGGCCCGCTCCTGTCCCTGTCCCCCCAGTCACTCGGTACAGTAAACCCTTTTCCCAGCTAAACCTTGCCTGATCTCTGTCTCCCTGGGGTTGTTCTACCTTCCTCCTATACCCTTTTAAGGTGGGATCCTCCCGTTGTGCTTGCCCGAAGTCTTGAGGGGTACCCCAGTAAGAAGTCTGGTCAGGGGGGATCGTCAGAGGGTTATTGCTTACCTGGTCATGAGTCGAGGGAGAGGCTTCCATAGCTCTGGATTGCTGCCGAGTGGTAACCGGTAGGGCTCCTTCGGTACTGCAGGCTGCCAATTGGGACGTCAGGCATCCTAGATCATTTCCCAGCAGTACTTCCGCGGGCAAATCTGGCATGATGCCCACTTCCACCGCCTTGGCCCCGTTACCCCAATCGATGTGGACTTGGGCCGTTGGTAACTTGTGAATTGCCCCTCTGGCTACCCTTACAGCAATGGTACGTCCTGTGTGCTGGGTTGGGGCGACTCGGTGTGGCTGGACCAAAGTAATAGTAGCCCCGCTGTCCCTCAGTCCTCGAGCCTCTTGCCCATTGAGTTTTACTGACTGGCGGTGATGTGCCCTGTTATCCCCAGCCGCTTGTACAGGGTTTACCTCATGTAAGGTGGCCCAATTTTCACTATTGCCACTGGGTGTCTCTTGAGGCAGATAATTGTAATCCTCTTGCACAGAGTGTGCGGCGGCTTTTGTCTGTGGTATCGATGCCCGTCCCCAGCGGTCTGTAGTGCGTTGTGGGCAGTTAGGTTTGATGTGCCCCACTTGTTTGCACCCATGACACATCGGAGCAGTCCTTTGGTACCCTCTGTTTGTGGTATTGCCCCCTGGTGGTGGTACCCTCTGTGGCATAGTTGGCGGGCCAGAGGCAGGCCGCGGGCTCTGGACCCCTCGGTTTCCATCCATCCGCCTGCTCTCATGAAATTCGTCTGCCAGACGTGCTGCCTCCTCTACCGTTTTTGGCTTTCTGTCTCTGACCTAATCTGGCACCTCCGCTGGGGTATAATCAAAAAATTGTACTAGCAACAACAACTGCACAGCATCCTCTAAAGTAGTTGCCTGATTCCCCTGCATCCAATTGCTGGCAGCGCGCTGCATACGAAATGCCCACTCCGTATAGGAATCTTTACCTTGTCTTCTGAGAGCCCTGAATTTCCTTCTATGAGCTTCAGGGGTTACAGCGTACCGGGCTAACAAAATCTCTTTTATCTTGTCATAGTTTTGTATATCCCCATCCGTCACAGCTCTCAATGCTTCGGCTGCTCTACCTGATAGTTTACTACTTACTACGGCAGCCCAGTTAGCTCTTTCCAAATCTTCTAACACACATTGTCTTTCAAAATCTTGCAAGTAATTGTCAATATCCATCTCACCTTCCACGAAGCTTTTAAATGCAGCGTAGTTAATTTTCCGCTGACCCCCTCTTGTAGATCCAGATAGCGACCATATATCCACTGCAGGTGATCTAAAATAAAACAGAATAAAAATGTATAACTTTGTTTTAACACAATGTAAACTTGAAGTTCCACATATCCCCAGATAGCTGAGATCTAGGCGAATAGTGCTCAGATCACACAAACGCAGTTCTCAGAATCGTCGACTGAAGTTTGTCTTATTAGTTATTTCCACGAAAGCCCATTGTAACTCCTCAAATAACCGAACCGGTGGGTTCGTGAAGTCTGTAAAATAGGGGATTTCGTTACACTTCCCATTTACATCCAGAGGAAGGAGATCAAAGAAAATTCGCTCAACTATTTGTCCTAGATACAATGGAAGCTGTTGACCAACGTATGCAGATGGAAGAAAATAAAAAATGCTTACCCAGTGTTTTTATAGAGCTAAATAACATTATGGACAACAATCCCTACAGTAAAGCTTATAAAAAATTGGCAGAAGTAGAAAAGGAACAACTACTTCATGCACAAAGACATCAATTACCAATGCCCAAGGTTAATATGGTGCTTAAAAGAGACAGACATACTGATAAACGTCATTATAACTTGCCAACATCAAATGAGGTTGCAATGGTGTTTCAGAATGATGAAGGAGAACCACCATTACAAAGAGACATTAGAATATATCCCAGAAATGAGGAGCAACCGTTCATTAATATGAGTATCTTAAGTCCAAATTTAGATCCAATGACATATCCCATCTTTTTCCCACATGGAGAAGCAGGTTGGCAACCAAAATTAACCCTTCCCAGTTACCCAAATGCTAAAGCCAGAATCCGAAATAATGTTTCTATGCTTGAATTTAAAGTAGCTCAAATTGCCATTCGAAATACATTTAATCCGATTTTATGTGGTGGAAAACTAACACAACAATGGATTATTGATTCATATTTTAAGTTGAGGCAAATAATTTAAACTTTATAAAATATCAACAAGATAAACTCTGTGTAGAACAATATTCTGGACTAATGGACTATGTTGCTGACGTGGCTACAAGCAGAGACATGACAGCTGGCAAAGCCATCATTTTACCATCTTCCTTTCAAGGATCTCCTCGAAATATGAGAGAAAGATACAATGATGCTATGGCTATTGTCACTAAATTTGGCAAACCCGATTTATTTGTGACATTTACATGTAATCCACAATGGCCAGAAATTACACTAAATCTACTTCTTGGACAAAGTGCTTCAGATCGACCAGATTTAGTAGCCAGAGTTTTTAAGATTTAATTAAATTAATTAATACGTGACTTCACTATAAATCAGTTATTTGGCAAATGTCTTGCTAATGTATATACCATTGAATTTCAAAAAAGAGGCCTTCCACATGCACATCTTCTAATAATACTTCAAGAAAAAGATAAATTAGATACTTTGGACAAAGTGGATGCAGTCATTGTTGCTGAACGACCAGATCCAGAACTATATGGTAGACTATATGAGATTGTTACTCATCGCATGATTCATGGACCCTGTGGTGACCTTAATCCACAATCAACATGTATGGAAAATAATAAATGTTCCAAAGAATTTCCAAAAGATTATAGAGACAAAACCTATGCCAATTGTGATGGATATCCACTTTATAAAAGATGAGAAGTAGATAGTGCCATTATTCGTGGAAAAAAAGTGGACAATAGATATGTAGTACCCTACAATCCACATTTACTCATGAAGTACAACGCCCACATCAACGTAGAAGCCTGCACTTCCATCAAATCCATTAAATATGTCTACAAATATATTTACAAAGGTTACGATGCAACTACTGTAGTCGTCAAAAGTGCAGACAACCCTGAAAGTAGTGAGTTAGTACATGATGAACTTGCATCTCATGTAGATGCTCGCTATGTCAGTGCGCCAGAAGCTATGTGGCGGCTTCTAAAATTTGAAATGCATGATAGATCACATGCAGTATATAGGTTAGCAGTACATTTGCAACAACGAAATTTAGTCTATTTCCATGCTGGAAATGAAATTAATGCATTGGCCCAAAGTGAAGATCGTCACACTACACTAACTGCATGGTTTGAATTAAATGCCACTGATTCTGAAGCAACTGAATACTTATATATTGAAATTCCATATCACTATGTTTTTGTGAATGGATTATGGAGACGAAGAAAAAGCAGAGGCAATAAAATAATTCCAAGAATTTACACAGTCAGTCCAAGAGATGTTGAACGTTTTTGCTTACGGATATTACTTTTAAATGTTCCTGGAGCACAAAGTTTTGAACACTTAAGAACTGTTAATGACATTGTATATGAATCCTTCCATTTAGCTGCAAGACATAGAAACTTACTATCGGATGATACAGAATGGGAAAGATGTTTAGAAGAAGCAGCACAATGTCAAATGCCACGACAGATGAGAGAACAATTTGCTTTTATTTGTATCTTCTCAAATGCTCCAAATGCATTAGCTTTTTGGGAGACTTTTAAAAGTAATATGGCTGAAGACTTTATGCGACGATACAATGAACCCATTGCACACTTAAAAGCGTTAATGGAAATCCAAGAAGTCTTTTTAACTCATGGATTAAGTTGTGCAAGTTTTAATTTGCCTGATCCAGGTCTTATTGATGACATAAACTTTGAAGACTTTGACTTTCAACTACAAGCAGAAAGAACAGAAGAAAGACTTGCAACTTTAAATACATTACAATTGCAAGCATTTAATGCCATTAAAAATGCAATAGATGATGACATGGTGACAGAGCGTTATTTCTATCTTGATGGACCTGGCGGATCAGGAAAAACCTATCTGTATAATTTATTAATGAGTTCAGTACGAGCACAAGGTCAAATAGCAATGGCGTTTGCCACTACTGGAATTGCTGCACTTTTGTTAGAAGGTGGAAGAACTGTTCATAGTGGATTTAAACTGCCAGTGCCTATTTTAGAAACTTCTGTGTCAGATATTCGCATGACATCATTACAAGCAAAGAAATTCAACAAATGTAAATTAATTATAATAGATGAGGCCACAATGATGTCATGCTATGCCCTCCAATGTATTGACCGTTTGCTTCGAGAAGTCATGGATAATACTTTTCCATTTGGTGGAAAGGTAATGTTGTTAGGTGGCGATTTCAGACAAACATTACCTGTCGTTGTACATGGAAATCGAACTGACATTATTGAAACATGTATAAAGTCAAGTACAGTATGGAAACATTTTACCCATCTTCAACTGCAACAAAATATGAGATCAGAAGGCCAAACTGATTTCAATGATTGGCTTATTAAAATTGGAGAAGGCAGAACAGAAAAAATACTACATTTACCTGACGACACTGTGCAGATCCCACCTCATATGATTTGTCTCCAAGATATTATATCCGCTATATTTGAAGGGAGTATAAATAACGAGGAATATTCCGAGCTTGCCAACCAAGTCATTCTAACGTGTAAAAATAAGGATGCATTAATCCTCAATAATGAAATCTTTAAAAAAAATTAATGCACCACAAAGAAATTATCACAGTGCTGATTCTGTACTTTCTGATGACAATGAAAGTCAGTCCAACTTTTCCACTGAATTCATAAACTCACTAACTCCTTCTGGAATGCCACCACATATTTTGCAGCTAAAGAAAGGTGCAATTATTATGTTACTGCGAAATATGAACCCCAAAAAAGGCCTATGTAATGGGACAAGATTAATTGTTCAACAATTAAAGGACCATTTTATAGATGCTGAAATTTTAACTGGTACCCATAAAGGAGAGAGAGTTTTCATACCAAGAATAGATTTAGCACCAAGTGAAAGTAGTCTCCCTTTTATACTTCAAAGAAGACAATTTCCCATTATTATGGCATTTGCCATGACCATCAATAAATCACAAGGTCAAACTTTCAAATCTGTGGGTATTTTCCTGGAAGAAACAGTATTTGCACATGGTCAATTATACGTTGCGTTGTCACGGTGCAAAAATCCAGAGGCTATTAAAGTTTACATTGAAAAGAATGAAAGTCAAGGTGATTTATTAGAAGATGGACGTATTTTTACTAAAAACATTGTCTACTATGAAGTACTATAACTTTGCAGTAAAGAAACAAAACACAAGCAAAACACATTTAAAAACATTCAAAAATAATAAACAAGAAACAATTTCAGTCATAATTTATGGAACGACTCTTTATGGATGATTAGCCTCACAAAACACTTGCCTTGCAACTATATATATATGTGATACTTATGTTAAAATGTTAATTAACTATGTTACTGTTTGTAATGTTACAAGTTGGAAAACAAGATTTTTACTTTCTTTTTTTTTATTTATTTTTATTGTGTTTCAAAACAAACATACAGAAAACAAATAGAGACTTACAAAACATACATAAACAAGAACAAGTGTGCCGTAATGGATAACCAGGGCACCAAATACAAAATCCATTATTTAGATTTCAGTGTGTGAACATTACCTAGCTATTCAAACGCACTCCGTGCATATCTATAAAAGAGACAAAAATAAATAATCAGAAAAATAAAAGGAAACAATATTACTCAAAAGGAAACATCCTAACCTTCGGATGGGAAACTAAAAGACGTTATATATATTCCATATAATCATCCCATTTCGACCAACTAAAATGACTGGCGTAGCCCGCCGAGAAAATGTCGTAACGATTCTGCATTAATTCTCTATTTATATGAACAAGATTACGTAGTTCGTAAATTGTAGGAGTCGTGGGTTGCTTCCAGTATTTTACTAAAAGATATTTGGCCACCAATAAAATGTGGCATATCAAATATCTATCAGTAGAAGATATTTTCTCTATGTTCATGTGCAGAATTGCTACTTGGGGGGACAATAAAATTTGTTTATCAAGCAATTTAGATATTAGTTGGGAGATATCTATCCACCACTTCTGTAGTTTAACACAGCCCCACCAGATATGATAGTCAGTACCTCTTAAGCCACATAATTTCCAGCATCGGTCAGTTACCTCTGGATTAATTTTCCCCATTTTAACTGGTGTTAGGTGCCATCTATGAATAATTTTAAAAAACAGTTCTGTATATGATGCGTTAACAGAGGATTTTTTTGTGGTTTTAAGGATATCCCACCAGTTAATGTCTTCCAGATTGATCCCTAAATCCATTTCCCAGCCTATAATCCCTAAGCTTTTAGTAAAAGGAGTGAGGTCATCTATAATACTACCACATTTTGATATCATATGTGACATTTTTCCCTTTAAAATAAGTTCTTCTAATTTAGTCGGGGTATTCACCCCAGATAGTATAAACCCACTTGCCAACAGATTTTGCTTAAGACTAACATAATTTAGCCAATTTAGTTTTTTTAACTCCGGATTTAACTGTAATGCTTGTAGAGTTAGGAGGTTGCCATTGTGATATAGATGGGAAATATTACTAAGGCCCTGATCAAGTAATAGCTTTATTACGGGACATTGTGCCTTAGGTTTTAAGATTTCAAGGGGAGCCGCAAATGATGGTGTATTAAATATTTGCATCTGTTGTCTAACTTTATACCACAGTTTTACCATGGCGCGAAGATTTTTGGGGAGATTGCTAGTCATAGTTTTGGTATAAGCAGGGAGCCAGAGCAATAGTTGAATAGGGAGATCCTCCATCAGTGCTTCTTCCAAGATTAGCCATCTAGGCTTATCATTGGAGATATTCCAACAAATGAGCTGGGCCATGATTATCTTATGGTGAATGTCTTTTAGACTTGGTGCGTTTAAACCCCCTTTAATAAATTTTTTGTATGTTATACTTTTCTGGATCCTCGTTTTTTTTGATAAATATAAAAATTTATCTAATTGGTCCTGAATGCACTTCAAATAGCTATTAGCTAAAATATCAGGTAAGGATCGCATATAATATGTAATTTTGGGAAGAATATTCATATTGATTGAAGCTATTCTAGCTGACCAAGAGAGATTATAGTGGGTCCAGACCGTTAGTGTGGGTCTAATTCGCTTCATCACCTCATTAATGTTGTCTTTAAGAATATTATCCACTCTAATAGAAAATCTTATACCTAAATGGACTATATATTTGGAATCCCAATTAAAACAAAAGACTTCCCTCAGTTTCTTTGTAGTTTCGTTTGTTATCCCTTTTGTTAATGTGTCTGATTTTGAGTGGTTTATTTTGAAATAGGATAACCTCCCAAACTCCTCAATTATTTCTTGAAGTTTATAGCATGCGTGTAACGGATTTGTTACGGTAATTATGATATCATCTGCGTAGGCCATATATTTAAACTCTTCTTTACCTATACAAATACCTTTAATGTCCTTACACTGTCGTATGTATATTGCTAGTGGTTCCATGAATAATACAAATAAGAGTGGGGACAAAGGGCATCCCTGACGGGTACCATTGCTGATACTAAATTGTTTTGATTCAAATTCCGGATTAACAACTCGTGAGAAGGAGTTGCTGTAGAGGGCTTTAACAGACATAGAAGCGAAATCCCCCAGACCAAATCTCAGCAATAAGCACTGTAAAAATTCCCAATTAACTCTATCAAAAGCTTTCTCAGCATCTAGTGATAAAAACATTACCGATATGTCTTTTTCCCTAATATAAGATAACAAATTCAGAAATCTTCTGGAATTGTCTGATGACTGACGTCCGGGGATAAACCCGGATTGATCAGGGTGGATCAGATTAACCATAATATTTTTTAATCTGTTTGCCAAGATTTTAGAGTACAGTTTCACATCTATATTTATTAAAGATATTGGTCTGTAATTGCTGGATTCTTCAGGATTCTTCCCTTCTTTTAGAATATTTATTATTTTAGTCTCAATCATTTCTAGCGGGATATGCCCTGATTGTTTAATTTCATTGAATAAGCTATGCAGAACCGGTGTAAGTTCTGACTGAAAAATCTTGTAAAACAAGTGGTCAAAACCATCGGGCCCCGGTGCTTTATTTGTTTTACCAGAATTTATTACTTTAATAATTTCCTCATCCGAAATTTCCCTGTTTAAATCTATTAATTCTTGGTCAGAGATCCTAGGGAATTTGATCTTATCTAGGAAGATATTGATGTCTAACGTATCAGGCTTTACTAAGTTGACGTCCTTGTCTAGATTATATAATTTCTCATAAAACTCCCGGAAAAGCTCACCGATTTTGTCAGGGTTCATATGAACATTTTTCTTATCATCTAATAAGTTTGTGATCCTGTTATTATTACGTTGTTTCTTTAACCTATTTGCGAGAATTTTGCCAGTTTTATTACCAAATAGAAATTTCGATTGTTGTACTCTCCAAAGAAGGTTGTCTGCCTGAGTTTGTAAAATATGATTAATTTGGTTGTTTACAGTTATTATTTCACGACCTAAAACTGTATTTGGGCATTTTTTATTGAGCTGGTGTAATTTCTCTAGTTCAATATATAGAATTTTTAGGGGTTTTCCCCTTTGCTTATTTAAGTTTGCCATCCGGGAAATTAGGATACCCCTAATATAGGCTTTATAAGAACACCATAGTGTCTTACTGGAGGTCACGGAGTCTTTATTTGTTTCAAAAAATTCTAAGGTATCCTTTTTCACTGCATTGAGATTATCAACATTTTTAAATAATATTGGATTCATTTTCCATCTATTTATTACTTTTACAGCCTGAGAGACCACTAGGTTAATACTATTCATACTATGGTCTGACCAGGGTGTTAAAATAATATCTGACTTCTCTATCGTTTTTAGGGTATGTACATCAGAAAATATATAATCTATCCGTGACAAGGATTTATATTGATGCGAGAAGAATGTGTAATCTTTACAATTAGGGTGTAAGACCCGCCAAATGTCGTATAATTCAAAATCATTTATAATATTAGAAAAATCTAGAGCAGTTTTTATTTCTGTGGCTTCCGATTTTATCTTATAGTCTCTCTGTTTATCCATCTTTGAATCTCTGATCATGTTAAAATCTCCACATAGAATAAGACACCCTCTCTTCAGTTTATATAGATCTTTCAGGAACATCTTTAAGTATCTAATCTGATTTGTATTTGGTAAATATACATTAGCAATAGTTAGTAAAGAATTATTCACATACCCCGACCAAATTATAAATCTACCTAGAGGATCTTTTTTTGAGAATACTTCCAAGACTTTTAGTTTTCTATTAAAAAAGATAGAGACTCCCTTAGATTTGCTTCTAAAAGTTGAATGGATATGGAAGGGATATTGTTTTTCAGTTAGATACTTAATAGAATCCTGCTTCAGGTGAGTCTCCTGAAGGCATAATATATCTGCTTTGATGTTAATATAGTTTACAAAAGCAATTTTCCTTTTAGTCGGTGAGTTTAGTCCGTTCACATTATGAGAAATTATTTTTATTCCTTTTGACATTATCCCAACATATGGACTTAACTATCATATTTGGTATTTCCCAACATCTAAAATTGTCCCACAATGCAAAGAATTTTGTATTACACAGCCCATACCCTGGAAGGATATAGAGTGATTTGTGGACCCTAAATATGCTCACACAGACCCTTGTAACCTCCCACCACCGGTGGGAACTCAAACAACATAAAACATTACAATTTACAAAACAGCTACCTGAAGGTAGAAAATGACCGGACATAGTCTTCATACCAAAATAAAGACAATGGCGGGGATATATGGACAATTTGGTTACTCTGGAAAGTTTACCATAGTTTTACCCCTATGCGCCCTCATACATCTCCTCCCCCCAAAATAAACATAAAAGAAATAGGGAGAGACGATAGGGGGGGGAAACAGGGATGGAACATACTTCCTCCCCCAGTCCCGACCCCTTCGTTTCTCCCTAGATCTCCTAATTTTTTTGCCATGCGAGCTCACTGGAAATTAAATTCGGCTGACCAGCCTCTAAATCACGAAGATTAATTTCAAAATTCCATGTTTGTAACAATTTTACCCCCTCCTGGACAGATTTTATCCTATGCCACTTAGAATCTTTATAAACAGATAAGCCTACTGGAGATGACCATTTATATCTTACTTCTTTTTGTCTTAGAATTTGGGTAATTTCCTTAAATTCTCGTCTTCTAGATAAGGTATATATCGACAGGTCAGAAAATATTTTTAGATTTTCATAAGGAGATGAGAATTTTTGCTTAATAAAGGCCTCCTTCATAATCTCATCTTTATATGAACGATAGTGAACTCTTGCTATAACATCCCTAGGAATAGACTTATCTAGATGTTTCGCCAATGGAATTCTATGAATAACATCAATAGTAGTCTCATTAGATGAGAAATTTGGGACCAGGGTCACCAAAAAATTCTCCACATAGGATTTCAGGTCGCAATCTTGTATGGTTTCCGGGATGCCTCTCAGGCGGAGATTGTTCAATCTGCTGCGGTCTTCGATTGAGGATATCTTATTTGTTAGGTCCTCTATTCTGTTCTCTAGCAACTTTGTATATTTAAGCAGATTGTTATTGTCCGTGATTAAGTTATCGCATATATCTTCCACGGATTCCACTCTCTGGTTCACTTCCTTAATTAAAGCTGAATTATCCGCAATTTTCTTTGTCAGCTCTGAGATTATATTCGTCTGAAATGATTGTAACATCTCTTGCATTTTGGAACAGGTGAGGATTTCTTCTTCTTCCACCCCCGAGTTTTCCGATCTGGAAGTCTGTGACGCTTTATCTGGTGACTCAATTATTGGTGGACTAGATGTAGTACGTTCTGTTCGAGTAGACGAGCCAGAGCCCTTATATCTTGGTGAAAACATTAATGGTGTCTTTGTGGGCTCATTTTTGGCTTTGTCCCTTGATTTCAATTTCGTTGGCATGTTATATGAAATATTAGCGCCAAGTTATAACTTATGAGTATGGAATAAGTATATCACGGGTGGGCCACGTGCTTTATACTATAAGGCAGGAGAAGGAGGCAGGAAAAGCGAACATGTGGGTCAGAGACCAAGAGCTTAACCATATATACACCAATATGTGCAAAATATGTATCCCGTATATAAATATACCGTCTCTATGTGCAGCGTAAAGATTCTGTATTATATGAATTAGTCCTTGGGGGTCTCTTGTATCCCCACCTGCATGGAGCACCCAGACAGCGTTGTATGGCCAGGTCCCCCTACCAACACAACCTTAATTGACCCTGCATAAATGTCTCACGTTTATCGGGGGGCCAGAGCTCCTGGTTTAACAGGTAGTTTGCTCAGTAAGTCTTCTTGACAGGTATAGTTTGTAAACGCATGTGTCTTCCCCCCCCAACAGGTATACATTGACTCACATAGGCAGTTGCAGTCTCCCGTTGGGATACAGGTGCTTGGAAACAGATATAATCCGTAGGCTCCAGGTAACAGGTAACAGCAGCCTACCTCCTCACTGCATTTAGCCTCCACACCTCGCACCCTGTGCAGTCTCAATAGCAGGGGGCAACCGACCAGCGCACAAAATCGCCCAGGGAACAGGGAACCACTACAGCAGGCAGAGAGGGACACTGCAGCGCGACGTACCAGGCGTGGTTACAGCCACGGCGTCCTCCCGTCCTCACGCAGTCTCCTCGCGTCCTCACGCCGTGATGCCGTGTCAGTGTCAGTGCTGGGAAGCGCTGTCCATCGGGGAACATCGTCCATGCAGGGGTGCAAACAGTATACAAAACTGGACCCCCCGGGGACCCAGGTACGCACCGATAGGAGAAAACGATCTGCCCATACACGCTGCAATGAGCCTGCCGTGACTCACATAAGTTAGAGGGAGGTAGAGGGAGTTAGGAAAAGTAGCTGCTTTTTCCTCTTAGGACGCCATCACCCCCGCCGTCCGCACGTCACATTACGTTACGTTAACGCACTAGCCATTTCCGGGTAGCACTGTTAATGTTAATTAACTATGTTACTGTTTGTAATGTTACAAGTTGGAAAACAAGATTTTTACTTTCTTTACTTCAACATATTACAAAGTTCATGTTAACAGCTCCACCACGTTTTAAGACACAATGTAAATATTGTATGTTATGTTAATATTACTCCCTGTATTAAGGTTTATCGACAGTTCATGTGGTCATGAAGGAATTTATTTCATTGGGTACATTTTAAAGAGAGTTTTTACTTTTTGCCTTCCTTTGCATTCAATGTATATTGAAGTTAAGAATTATTCGGATACAAATTGCATGTTAAAAAAACATTGCCTCAAGTTTAAAATATTGAGTACTTTGAAGTTAAACTGTTTTTACATTCAAATGTTAATACTTTCAATACAAAATTATGTTACAATCTTTATTCACTATGTTACTGTTTATACTGTTTCAATTTGTACAAATCTTTTTTACTGTTGGAAATGTACATATATAAGAAACTTGAAGTTTAAAAATATATTATGTCAAGTTTCTTACTTAAATATATTACAAAATTCATGTTACAATTGGGTACCTTTCAAGCTGGGTTTTTACCGTTTGTTTTCATCGGGATTAAATGTAAAATATTGAAGTTAATAATTCTTCTGATACAAATTGATTAGTTTAAATACTGATTAGTTTAAAGTTAAACTGTTTTTAAATTAAAATGTTATTAATTTGTATACCAAATTATGTTACAAAATGTGTTCACTATGTTATTGTTTATAATGTTCAAAGTTATATAAATGTTTTGTCAAGTTCCAAAGTTACACAAATAATAAAGTAAAACTTTCACAAAATACAATTTCAAGTTTATTATTTACATATATTACAAAGTTATATTTGCTTTTATTGGGATTTCATGTATATTGAAATTAACAATTCTTCACATACAAATTGCATCTTAACAAACCATTGCCTAAAGTTTACAATAATGATTAATTTCATTTTCAACTGTTCTTACATTAAAAGGTTAATACTTTTAATAGAAAATGTTTCAACACTTATTGTTCACTAAGAGAACATTTTACTAAACTAAACATGTTTTAATATCACAATACTTACAACTGTCACATAGATATATTTATAACTAAACAACTTCACAAACATACACATCTCATTGCTGTCATTTTTTGACGGGCAAGTCGCTAGTAGGATATAAATTTGTGTCCTGGACAAACAAGGAGACCCGGTTCTGGATGCGTCGGGCAGGCCTGGGAACTGGATAAAAGGTACTTACACCCTTAAGCTTTTTTTCTTTTTGCAACTCTTCACGTGTTTGTTTTTTTTGCTGTAAGTAGTTTGTTTTCTTTCTTGTTTTTTTGTTGTTTGTTTTTTTACCTTACTTCTAATATATCATTGATATTCTCAACAATTTTCTCCTCCACGGTTTTGGTTATACTTATAATTACAATTTTAAAAAGAAAAGACACGGGGCCTCATTCGATTGCTACCTATATACAAAAAGTAGTAGTAAGTGGAGGTTGCAAGTTACTTCCCTATTCAAATGCCTTCTACTTGCAGGCTCTGATCGGGTTACTTGCAGCGTTACTTCCCTATACCACTAACCTCAAAGCCTTCGATATTTCATGGCTGCAAGAGTTGTGGCCGCAAAAAAAAACAAATCCAAATCTCTATTCAATTTCTTCTCTTCACCCTCCCGTCTAGCCCGTAAATGACTAAACTAAACAATCAGGTCAAAAGTACCAAGGAGGTGTCGTAAGGGCTACTAAAGCCCTTTCTTATCCTCCCAACTGGTCCGAAACGTCCCTCCCGCACTCCTAAATCAAACACCGCCATGATGCGGGGGTCCTGATCGGGACCCCTGCAGCATCCAAACATTTAAATTCCCTGCTGCTGGTCCTTAAATGGCCCCCTGACACACAAATGGTTACCCCCATGCAGCAAGGGTACTGGAAGCTCCCCCGCTGCAATAACATTAACCCCCATCGGGACCCCCGGAGCGTCCCCAAATTAACCCTTGCTGGGGGGGTTCCATCTCTTATGGGGGTCTATACAGATCCCCATAAGCCTCTATTTAACCCCACCAGTCCCATAAGGATCTATAAAGACCCTTACATAGTTACATAGTAATTAAGGTTGAAAAAAGACTTTCAGTCCATCAAATTCAACCTGTTAAGATCTCCTCTGATCTGCAATATAAAATTTATGCAAATCCTTTTGTAGGGAAAGCACATCACTATCTGATTTTATTCTTAGGAACAATAATAACCCTAACAGTAACCCCATAAGTGCCATGAGGGTCCACCAGGACCCCCATGACACTAAGAACAAACACTACCCTACACTGCACTATTAGACTCCCCAATAATCCAATAAATCTAAACCAACCCCCCAACTGATAAACCCCCTTCAACTAATGACCCCCCTCTAATTAGTGAACCCCCTCCAACTAATGAACACCTGCCTTCCAATCCTATTAACCCCCCTCTACCCTAACCTATTAACCCCTACACTACCTACATAACACCTACCCTAACCTATTAACCCCTACACTACCTACCTAACACCCTATTAAACACCCCAGCACCCCACTAATTACAAAAAATTTAAAAACTAAATTACAGAAAATAAAAAAGCACCATTACAGAAAACAAAAAGAACATCATTACATAAAATAAAAACACCCCACCACCCAAAAAAAAACTACTCACATAAAATAAAAAAACTATAGCCAAAAATAAACACATCCCTATCACATTAAACCAATAATGTTTATACCACTAACCTTGCAAAAATGCCCCTCCAGCGATGCCCCTGTCCTTTCAGTCTTCAGTGGCAGGGTTCCTCCAAAAGAAACAGACGGGCTAAAAAAATGAAAAAATCTAATGAAGCTCCTCTTTTGAGGAGCTCCCCGGCACAAATGAGGGTTCTCTCGCATGCTCCAGTAAAATTTAGAAATGGCACCTTCTGATTGGCTGAAAACGATGTCAATCATATTTCAGCCAATCCGAAGGTGCAAAGGTATGAGCCCATCACACCCTTATATCCCATTCTGATTGGCTGATGGACCTGTCAATCATTTTTAATCCAATCAGACGGTGCTATTACCTTCAGCCAATCATAATGGGATACACCCACGGGGTGTATCCCATTGTGGTCTCCAAGCATCTGCGTCTTCTGATTGACTGCAATCTGATTGGTTTCATTAGTTGGAGGGTTTACTAGTTAAAGGGGGGTGTTCATTAGGTGAAGGGGGTTCATTAGTTAGAGGGGGTTGGTTTAAATGTATTAGTTTATTGGGGGCTAATAGTGTAGTTTAGGGTAGTATTTGTACTTAGTGTCATGAGGGTACTGTTAGGGTTATCATTGTCCCATAAAGGTCTGATGGGGTTAAAAAGAGGCTTATGGGGGTCTGTATAGACCCCCATAAGAGATGGGGTTATTTATGGGCATATGGGGGTCTGTATAGACCCCCATAAGAGATGGGGTTATTTATAGGCTCATGGGGGTCTGTATAGACCCCCCATGAGTGATAGAGTTAATTTTTACTGTAGCACAGGTCTTTTACGGACCTTTAGGTAAATGTAGGATCCTTTAAGGACATCTACGGCACCAAATTTCAACTTTAAATGCTGCGGGGTCCTGATCAGGAGCCCCGCAGCAAGGGTTAATGTGGGGACCCTCCGGGAGTCCATATGGTGACCCCGCAGCACAGAGGGGTTAATGTTAGTTGCCATGGGGGTACTTACAGTAGCCCCGCGGCATGGTGGTAACCATTTAAAAACCCACGGCAGGGGGTTCATGTGGGGACACAGCGGACCCCCGCATCAGGGTTGCTAGGTGTATTTACCCAAGTACTGCATGCTTTAAAACTTGCGGCGACGGCCAATTGAATAGCTAAGGACAAGTAGGGCTACTCGAGAAAGTAGCCCAAAAGTAGCAAATCGAGAAGTTACTTGCAAGCCCTGAATTGAATGAGGCCCATAGTCAGTAGAACTGGTAAGCTTTATTGAAGAAGACACGCTAACTTATCTGATGCTTTTATTGGAAAGTACAAAGCTGTATTTTCTTATGTCTTTAATAAAAATCAATGTTAAAAAAAAAAGGGACTGGATATATTTTTAAATAAAAGGGTTATCCTGGTTTATTAGAGAGGGAGTATTGATCCAGGGAGGAGTCCGACTGCCAGTATCTGGGATCAGGAAGGAATTCTTTTTTTCCCTTTTGAGACAATTGCCAACGTTTACCTTGTTTTTTTCTGTTTGCTTCCTCTTTATTAATTAACAATTAATCTGCAGATCAGAGGAGATCTTAAAAGTTTAACCTTGATGGACGAAAAGTATTTTTTAAACTCAAGTACTATGTAAATATGTAACTGAAGTATGGAAGGAAACTCAGAGAAAGCTTGGCTTAGAAAAGTCCACGCGTGTAAGTCATTGTAACGGATCTACTGGCACCCCAACCGGGTACCTCCGTTGATAGACGCGTCCTAGGGCACTTCGTCACAGTCATTTTCGGCGTCTATTCTAACAGAAGGTAAAAGAGTCTTTTTAATGTCCAACGCATGTGACCTGTAAATATCAGTATAGAAGCAGTTGGCCATTTGTTCCCTGATCTTTTCTTCTTTCTCTCCAGTACTTTTCTCCAAGCCGTGCCAAAGATAGAGCGCGATGTGAGGAGCTCCGCCCTAATGTTTCTGGGAACGCTACTTTCAGTGTCAAAGACGATCAACATAATAAGTTATTTATTGTGATTTCTATATGAAAGCTGGTCCAGTGCGGGAGAGTCAACTGAAACCTGTCCAGAGATAAAATGCTTCTCATTGCGATGTCAGGGTCGTCTACGTCTTTCCTTCGATAGCGACGGATATTGTTATGGCGCCACTATGATAAGCGGCGTCTCTAAGAAAGTCTTTGTTAGCAGAGGAGCCTCTTAGACATAACTGTTACACGTGAGACAAATGATCTTCAATCAAGTAATCTACAAGGTGATACCACCATATTATTGTACTATATACTTATATCTGTAGCATAAAGAGCTTTAGTGAGGAACCTTATACAGAAAAAGTTTCTCATCTTGATTGTGTTGCTCCTCATTCAATTGTAAGTTACGGGCGCCCGAGATGGAGCCTGTATGTTAATTTGCTATTAAACTGGTGTCTTTTTGCGACCCGCAAATGGTCTACGGGCTTGAAATCCTTGCGGGTTTGACAACCGTAACTCACACCCCCATCTAAGCCTTTGATCTTTCCCATCCCCAAGAGCTACGATCGCTAAAATCACAAATCGCTGTTCAATTGCAAAAGTTTTCACCCCTGTAAACGGCAGAAAATCCTACAGGTATCAGATGGGACCCGCAAAGGGTTAAAGACATGTCCGTAACACTGTAAATGCAAATAAAAAATCAATACTGAAAAAATATGGGGAAAGTGATGGAAGACATAATAATTAATTAACGGTCTCAAGCTCACAAATTGTAAATCAAAAATATATATTTTTTGTTGCAATTGAGGGTTATATCGATTTCGGGAATCAATGAGTTAATACATATCAGGCCACCCACATGGACTAGAACACTATCGGCATTCATTTTTATTATTAGGTATTTTGCGGTTTTGCAAGTCCGATCGTATATCGGACCCCCGAACCTAATTAATTGACTTGTAACCTCCATCTTATACCGCCATAATGATGATGGTCTCATTTTCTAATGGCTGTTTCGAAATGGGCGGTTACAGCCTGCTACATACAAGTGCATGGTTTAGGATTTCGGCTTTCGCCCCGTAACTTGCGGGCTTGATTATTGAATAGCAGCGGGCCCACAGACATACTGACCATATACAGCGAGATGCGGCCTTCTAATTAAATGAGGATCATGATTTTCTAATATCTTGCAGCTGGTGGTTGGTGTAGGCAAAACATACTTACCAATTCAATATGGCCTTTATGTGACCTTTATGTGGCCTTTATGTGGCTTTTATGTGGCCTTTATGTGGCCTTTATGTGACCTTTATGTGGCCTTTATGTGGCCTTTATGTGGTCTTTATGTGGCCTTTATGTGGCCTTTATGTGGCCTTTATGTGACCTTTATGTGGCCTTTATGTGACCTTTATGTGGCCTTTATGTGGCTTTTATGTGGCCTTTATGTGGCCTTTATGTGGCCTTTAAGTGGTCTTTTTGTCGCCTTTATGTGGCCTTTATGTGGCCTTTATGTGGTCTTTATGTGGCCTTTATGTGGCCTTTATGTGACCTTTATGTGGCCTTTATGTGACCTTTATGTGGCCTTTATGTGGTCTTTATGTGGCCTTTATGTGGCCTTTATGTGACCTTTATGTGGCCTTTATGTGACCTTTATGTGGCCTTTATGTGGCCTTTATGTGGCCTTTATGTGGTCTTTATGTGGCCTTTATGTGACCTTTATGTGGCCTTTATGTGGCCTTTTATGTGGCCTTTATGTGGTCTTTATGTGGCCTTTATGTGGCCTTTATGTGGCCTTTATGTGACCTTTATGTGGCCTTTATGTGGCTTTTATGTGGCCTTTATGTGGCCTTTATGTGGCCTTTAAGTGGTCTTTATGTGGCCTTTATGTGGCCTTTATGTGGTCTTTATGTGGCCTTTATGTGGCCTTTATGTGGCCTTTATGTGACCTTTATGTGGCCTTTATGTGACCTTTATGTGGCCTTTATGTGGCCTTTATGTGGCCTTTATGTGGTCTTTATGTGGCCTTTATGTGGCCTTTATGTGGCCTTTATGTGGTCTTTATGTGGCCTTTATGTGGCCTTTATGTGGCATTTATGTGGCATTTATGTGACCTTTAGGTGGCCTTTATGTGGTCTTTATGTGGCCTTTATGTGGCCTTTATGTGGCCTTTATGTGGTCTTTATGTGGCCTTTATGTGGCCTTTATGTGGCCTTTTTGTGACCTTTATGTGGCCTTTATGTGGCCTTTATGTGACCTTTATGTGGCCTTTATGTGGCCTTTTTGTGACCTTTATGTGGCCTTTATGTGGTCTTTATGTGGCCTTTATGTGACCTTTATGTGGCCTTTTTGTGACCTTTATGTGTCCTTTATGTGGTCTCTATGTGGCCTTTATGTGACCTTTATGTGACCTTTATGTGGCCTTTATGTGGCCTTTATGTGGCCTTTATGTGACCTTTATGTGGCCTTTATGTGGCCTTTATGTGACCTTTATGTGGCCTTTATGTGGCCTTTTTGTGACCTTTATGTGGCCTTTATGTGGTCTTTATGTGGCCTTTATGTGGCCTTTATGTGACCTTTATGTGGCCTTTATGTGGCCTTTATGTGACCTTTATGTGGCCTTTATGTGGTCTTTATGTGGCCTTTATGTGGCCTTTATGTGGTCTTTATGTGGCCTTTATGTGACCTTTATGTGGCCTTTTTGTGACCTTTATGTGGCCTTTATGTGGTCTCTATGTGGCCTTTATGTGGTCTTTATGTGGTCTTTATGTGACCTTTATGTGGCCTTTATGTGGCCTTTATGTGACCTTTATGTGGCCTTTATGTGGCCTTTTTGTGACCTTTATGTGGCCTTTATGTGGTCTTTATGTGGCCTTTATGTGGCCTTTATGTGACCTTTAAGTGGCCTTTATGTGGCCTTTATGTGACCTTTATGTGGCCTTTATGTGGTGTAACGAAATCCCCTATTTTACAGACTTCACGAACCAACCTGTTCGGTTATTTGAGGATTTACAATGGGCTTTCGTGGAAATAACTAATAAGGCGAACAAACTACCGAATCCCCGACCCCCCACTGAGGTCGTGTGGCGCTTATTGACCACCCTGACTGTTGCGGTTAACCACAAACTAATTGGGAAATAGCTGGTGGTCCTGTTCGTATACCGAACACGAGGCAATCGCCATTTTGTTTTGTCGAACACCGCTGATGCCTTCCTTCATCCGCGTTCGCATGGTAGAAACCACACAAATTAAGTGGATAATACTTCATTCGTGTGCTAAAGTATGCGAATGTACTGGCCCCAGATAGCTATACTAGGAAACTTGCAGTCGACTGCAAACGCACGAACGGCCGGCGAAAGACCAACTTCAGTCGACGATTCTGAGAACTGTGTTCGTGGGATCTAAACGCTATTCGCCTAGAATATGCACTCAGATCTCAGCTATCTGGGGATATGTGGAACTTCAAGTTTATATTGTATAAAAACAAAGTTATACATTTTTATTCTGTTTTATTAAAATAAAGAAGCCATGTTTCTTTCTTCCTGGAGATAATTAAGGCTCTCTGTGCTACCTTAATTTAATTATCTCCAGGATAGAAAAGAGGGAGTGATTTATGTGTAAGGGGAGTGATTATGCTATAGCCACTGTGATTGGCTACTGTATTACATTTGTCCCAGTCTTCCATCTGGTCCCCTAGGGGAGTGTCCACCAGGTGGAAGAACTGCATAAATACCGGGCAGGTAGCCCACAGTAAAAGAGATCGTTTTACCCCTTCATGAAGTCTCGGCTCATGTTTGGGGGATTGGGAGCTATAATCACTTCGTTTCAGCTGGAGTTCGGGAGAAGCTGCAAGGATCATCGCTGCACTAATGCAAGGATCCTTTACACTGGTGGCAGTGGTGGGATTTCCTCCCGAACAGATATACCGAACTGAAACTAGTGAATGGCGCATAGATACGAACGCTTGAAACGAACCACACTAAAGGAACTGCTGGAAGCTCGAGGCATAGCGGCAAGCAACAAAACGAAAGCCACGCTAATAGCCGAACTACTGGAGAGCGATCAAACCGGCGAACCACAAATGGCAAATACAGAGGAAACAGACTTCCAGAGGGACGTGAGATGGAGACTCAGCCTGGTAGGACCTAACCCTGCACCAGAGATCGTGGTACAGATCTTGGCCCAAGCTACTGAGACCCAGAATGCCAGGGAAGCACGAGAAGCCAGAGACAGATCACCTCCAGTGGATATATTGTCGCTATCTGGATCTACAATGGGGCGTCAGCGGAAAATGAACTACGCTGCATCTAAAAGCTTCGTGGAAGGTGAGATGGATATTGACAATTACTTGCAAGATTTTGAAAGACAATGTGTGTTAGAAGATTTGGAAAGAGCTAACTGGGCTGCCGTAGTAAGTACTAAACTATCAGGTAGAGCAGCCGAAGCATTGAGAGCTGTGCCAGATGGGGATATACAAAACTATGACAAGATAAAAGAGATTTTGTTAGCCCGGTATGCTGTAACCCCTGAAGGCCATAGAAGGAAATTCAGGGCTCTCAGAAGACAAGGTAAAGATTCCTATACGGAGTGGGCATTTCGTATGCAGCGCGCTGCCAGCAATTGGATGCAGGGGAATCAGGCAACTACTTTAGAGGATGCTGTGCAGTTGTTGTTGCTAGAACAATTTTTTGATTATAACCCAGCGGAGGTGCGAGATTGGGTCAGAGACAGAAAGCCAAAAACGGTAGAGGAGGCAGCACGTCTGGCAGACGAATTTCATGAGAGCAGGCGGATGGATGGAAACCGAGGGGTCCAGAGCCCGCGGCCTGCCTCTGGCCCGCCAACTATGCCACAGAGGGTACCACCACCAGGGGGCAATACCACAAACAGAGGGTACCAAAGGACTGCTCCGATGTGTCATGGGTGCAAACAAGTGGGGCACATCAAAACTAACTGCCCACAACGCACTACAGACCGCTGGGGACGGGCACCGATACCACAGACAAAAGCCGCCGCACACTGTGTGCAAGAGGATTACAATTATCTGCCTCAAGAAACACCCAGTGGCAATAGTGAAAATTGGGCCACCTTACATGAGGTAAACCCTGTACAAGCGGCTGGGGATAACAGGGCACATCACCGCCAGTCAGTACAACTCAATGGGCAAGAGGTTCGAGGACTGAGGGACAGCGGGGCTACTATTACTTTGGTCCAGCCACACCGAGTCACCCCGACCCAGCACACAGGATGCACCATTGCGGTAAGGGTAGCCGGAGGGGCAATTCACAAGTTACCAACGGCCCGAGTCCACATCAATTGGGGTACCGGGGCCAAGGCGGTGGAAGTGGGCATCATGCCAGATTTGCCCGCGGAAGTACTGCTGGGAAATGATCTAGGATGCCTGACGTCACAATTGGCAGCCTGCAGTACCGAAGGAGCCCTACCTGTTACCACTCGGCAGCAATCCAGAGCTATGGAAGCCTCTCCCTCGACTCATGACCAGGTAAGCGATAACCCTCTGACGATCACCCCTGACCAGACTTCTTACTGGGGTACCCCTCAAGACTTCGGGCAAGCACAACGGGAGGATCACACCTTAAAAGGGTATAGGAGGGAGGCAGAACAACCCCAGTGAGATAGACATCAGCCAAGGTTTAGCTGGGAAAAGGGTTTACTGTACCGAGTGACTGGGGGGACAGGGACCGGAGCGGGCCAGGTAGAAAAAAGACAGTTGATAGTGCCCCGTAAGTATCGGGTAGAACTGTTGCTGATTAGCCACAATATTCCCCTAGCAGGCCACTTAGGCATTAAAAAGATGAGGGACAGACTCACCCAGTCCTTTTTCTGGCCAGGGGTCACAGAAGATTTGCAAGATTACTGTAGGACCTGCGAAGTATGCCAAAAGGTAGGGAAGAGAGGGGATCACCCCAGGGCAAAGCTACGCCCCCTACCCATTATTGAGGAACCATTTTTCCGAGTGGCGGTTTATTTAGTCGGGCCACTCAGTAAACCCAGTCCATCCGGTAAGAAATACATTCATACTGTGGTGGACTACGCTACCCGCTACCCCGAGGCTATAGCTCTGTCGAATATACATGCAGAGACGGTAGCGGAGCACTAGTTCAGGTATTCACTAGGGTGGGATTCCCTAGGGAGATAGTGTCCGATCAGGGAACCCAATTCACCGCGGTGATTACCCAACAACTCTGGCAGAGCAGTGGGGTAAAACCCATATTAAGTTCCCCCTATCACCCCCAAACCAATGGCCTCTGTGAACGATTTAACGGCACCCTTAAGCAAATGCTCATCACGTTCACAGAGACCTGCAGGAATTGGGAAAGATTCCTCCCTCATTTACTTTTTGCCTATAGGGAGGTTCCCCAGGAGTCCACCGGATTCTATCCATTCGAGCTATTATACGGGAGACGGGTCCGGGGACCCCTGGACCTTGTGCGGGAACATTGGGAAGGTGATATGGAACAAGCAGGTACCCCTATAGTCTCATTTGTACTAGAGCTGAGAGACCGGCTACAGACTCTGACCGAAACAGTTCGGGAGAACCTGCGAGCCGCACAAAAGCGGCAAAAATACTGGTATGACAAGGGAGCTAGGGACCGTATATTAGAAGTGGGACAAAAGGTCCTAGTTCTGAAACCCATCAAAACAGATAAGTTGCAAGCCTCCTGGCAGCGCCCCTACACGGTCCTAGAGCGGATCAGTGATACCATGTACATTGTGGCAGACTGTTCCGATAATAGGATCCGGAGGTCCTTCCATGTAAATATGCTTAAGCCTTATCTCGAGAGGCCAGAGGAGGCCTCCACGGTATGCGCTCCAGCATATGAGGATAGCGAGGGTATCCCTCTACCAGATATGCTTCCCCAGAAACCCACAGGAGTAGACCAAGTACAGTTGGGGCCAGCATTAGGTTCCGAGGAACAAGCTCAGGTTTCCCAACTGTTAAAGGAATTTGGGGGCATGTTTTCTGCAGCCCCAGGGTATACGACCCTGGCAGTCCACCGAGTGGAGACCCCAGGCCAGTTACCCCTGCCGCAGCAGCCCTACCGAATTCCAGAGGCAGTACGGGAAAGTATGTTAACGGAGCTCCAGGATATGTTAGAACTGGGTGTCATAGAACCGTCCCAAAGCCCCTGGGCTTCCCCAGTAGTCCTAATTCCTAAAAAGGATGGTACCACCAGGTTCTGCGTGGACTACCGTAAACTAAATGATCGGACCATTACCGATGCCTACCCCATGCCCAGAGTAGATGAGCTGCTAGACCGTATGGCTGGGGGGAATTACTTGACCACTATTGATCTGTGCAAGGGATATTGGCAAATCCCCTTGGAGCCTGAGGCCATTCCGAAGTCAGCATTTGTCACCCCATTTGGCCTATACCAATTTAAGGTTATGCCATTTGGGATGAAGAATGCCCCAGCCACTTTTCAAAGGATGGCGGACCGGCTCCTAGAGGGATTTCAGGGCTTCGCTTGTGCTTACCTGGACGATATAGCTATCTTCAGTGGCACTTGGGAAGCCCACCTGGAACACATTTCAGTAGTGCTCAACCGAATTCAGCACGCAGGGCTCACGTTGAAGCCTGAGAAATGCCACGTGGGCATGGCGGAAGTCTAGTATTTAGGCCACAGAGTAGGGTCAGGGAAACAGAGACCAGAGCCCGCTAAAATTGAGGCCATCACCCAGTGGCCCCAACCACGGACGAAAACTCAGGTTATGGCATTCCTGGGTACTGCAGGTTATTACAGGAAATTTGTAGCGGATTACAGTACCCTGGCCAAGCCCTTGACAGACCTCACCAAAAAGTCCCTGCCCCGACAAGTAATCTGGTCCACTGAGTGTGAGGAGGCTTTCCAGAAACTCAAGGCTGCGTTAAGTGCATCTCCTGTGTTAGCGGCACCGGACCATACTAAAAGGTTTCTCGTCCACACAGATGCCTCAATGTTTGGACTGGAAGCAGTATTGAGCCAGGTGGGAGACGATGGCATGGATCACCAAGTGGCGTACCTGAGCAGAAAACTATTACCCCGCGAAGTCAGCTATGCCACTGTGGAGAAAGAGTGTCTGGCATTAGTCTGGGCACTTAAGAAGCTACAGCCTTACCTGTATGGACGCTCTTTCACCGTGCTGACTGACCACAACCCTTTAATTTGGCTCAACAGAGTGGCTGGCGATAACCCCAGATTACTCAGATGGAGCTTGGCGCTGCAACCTTATAATTTCACAATGCAGTACCGCCCTGGGAAACAGAATGCCAATGCCGATGGCCTATCCCGGCAAACTGAACTGGAAAAGGCGTAATTTTGGTTGGTTTCTGGATTACCGGACATCCCTTAGCCGACCCGTTAGGGTCTAAGCAGGTATGCCGTTCCATGGGACTAAGGGGGAGCTGTGTAACGAAATCCCCTATTTTACAGACTTCACGAACCCACCTGTTCGGTTATTTGAGAATTTACAATGGGCTTTCGTGGAAATAACTAATAAGGCGAACAAACTACCGATTCCCCAACCTCCTACTGAGGTCGTGTGGCGCTTATTGACCACCCTGACTGTTGCGGTTAACCACAAACTAATTGGGAAATAGCTGGTGGTCCCGTACGTATACCGAACACGAGGCAATCGCCATTTTGTTTTGCCTTCCTTCATCCGCGTTCGCATGGTAGAAACCACACGAATGAAGTGGATAATACTTCATTTGTGTGCTAAAGTATGCGAATGTACTGGCCCCAGATAGCTATACTAGGAAACTAGTAGTCGACTGCAAACGCACGAACGGCCGGCGAAAGACTAACTTCAGTCGACGATTCTGAGAACTGCGTCCGTGGGATCTGAGCGCTATTCGCCTAGAATATGCACTCAGATCTCAGCTATCTGGGGATATGTGGAACTTCAAGTTTACATTGTGTCAAAACAAAGTTATACATTTTATTTTTATTAAAACAAAGAAGCCATGTTTATTTCTTCCTGGAGATAATTAAGGCTCTCTGTGCTAAGTTAAGTTAATTATCTCCAGGATAGAAAAGAGGGAGTGATTTATGTGTAAGGGGAGTGCTTATGCTATAGCCGCTGTGATTGGCTACTGTATTACATTTGTCCCAGTCTTTCATCTGGTCCCCTAGGGGAGTGTCCACCAGGTGGAAGACCTGCATAAATACCGGGCAGGTAGCCCACAGTAAAAGAGATCGTTTTACCCCTTCATGAAGTCTCGGCTCATGTTTGGGGGACCGGGAGCTATAATCACTTCGTTTCAGCTGGAGTTCGGCAGAAGCTGCAAGGATCATCGCTGCACTAATGCAAGGATCCTTTACATGTGGCCTTTATGTGACCTTTATGTGGTCTTTATGTGGCCTTTATGTGACCTTTATGTGGCCTTTATGTGGCCTTTATGTGAACTTTATGTGGTCTTTATGTGGTCTTTATGTGGCCTTTATGTGGCCTTTATGTGACCTTTATGTGGTCTTTATGTGGCCTTTATGTGGCCTTTATGTGGTCTTTATGTGGCCTTTATGTGGCCTTTATGTGGTCTTTATGTGGCCTTTATGTGGCCTTTATGTGACCTTTATGTGTTCTTTATGTGGCCTTTATGTGGTCTTTATGTGGTCTTTATGTGACCTTTATGTGACCTTTATGTGGCCTTTATGTGACCTTTATGTGGCCTTTATGTGGCCTTTATGTGGTCTTTATGTGGCCTTTATGTGACCTTTATGTGGCCTTTATGTGGTCTTTATGTGACCTTTATGTGGTCTTTATGTGGTTTTTATGTGGCCTTTATGTGACCTTTATGTGGCCTTTATGTGGTCTTTATGTGGCCTTTATGTGACCTTTATGTGGTCTTTATGTGGCCTTTATGTGGCCTTTATGTGACCTTTATGTGACCTTTATGTGGCCTTTATGTGGCCTTTATGTGACCTTTATGTGGTCTTTATGTGGCCTTTATGTGGTCTTTTTGTGGTCTTTATGTGACCTTTATGTGACCTTTATGTGGCCTTTATGTGGCCTTTATGTGGTCTTTATGTGGCCTTTATGTGGCCTTTATGTGACCTTTATGTGGCCTTTATGTG
Organism: Discoglossus pictus; assembly: GCA_027410445.1. Taxonomy (NCBI): domain Eukaryota; kingdom Metazoa; phylum Chordata; class Amphibia; order Anura; family Alytidae; genus Discoglossus; species Discoglossus pictus. The sequence goes on from JAPZIH010001014.1 coordinate 50,390, forward strand.
GCCTTTAGGTGGTCTTTATGTGGCCTTTATGTGACCTTTATGTGGCCTTTATGTGACCTTTATGTGGTCTTTATGTGACCTTTATGTGGTCTTTATGTGGTCTTTATGTGGCCTTTATGTGGCCTTTATGTGGTCTTTATGTGACCTTTATGTGGCCTTTATGTGGTCTTTATGTGGCCTTTATGTGGCCTTTATGTGGCCTTTATGTGACCTTTATGTGGCCTTTATGTGGCCTTTATGTGGCCTTTATGTGGCCTTTATGTGACCTTTATGTGGCCTTTATGTGACCTTTATGTGGTCTTTATGTGACCTTTATGTGGTCTTTATGTGGTCTTTATGTGGCCTTTATGTGGCCTTTATGTGGTCTTTATGTGGCCTTTATGTGACCTTTATGTGCCCTTTATGTGGCCTTTATGTGAACTTTATGTGGTCTTTATGTGGCCTTTATGTGGTCTTTATGTGGTCTTTATGTGGTCTTTATATGGCCTTTATGTGGCCTTTATGTGACCTTTATGTGGTCTTTATGTGGCCTTTATGTGGCCTTTATGTGGTCTTTATGTGGCCTTTATGTGGCCTTTATGTGACCTTTATGTGGTCTTTATGTGGCCTTTATGTGGCCTTTATGTGACCTTTATGTGTTCTTTATGTGGCCTTTATGTGGTCTTTATGTGGTCTTTATGTGACCTTTATGTGACCTTTATGTGGCCTTTATGTGACCTTTATGTGTTCTTTATGTGGCCTTTATGTGGTCTTTATGTGGCCTTTATGTGACCTTTATGTGGCCTTTATGTGGTCTTTATGTGACCTTTATGTGGTCTTTATGTGGTTTTTATGTGGCCTTTATGTGACCTTTATGTGGCCTTTATGTGGTCTTTATGTGGCCTTTATGTGACCTTTATGTGGTCTTTATGTGGCCTTTATGTGGCCTTTATGTGACCTTTATGTGGCCTTTATGTGGCCTTTATGTGGCCATTAGGTGGCCTTTATGTGGTCTTTATGTGGCCTTTATGTGACCTTTATGTGGCCTTTATGTGACCTTTATGTGGTCTTTATGTGACCTTTATGTGGTCTTTATGTGGTCTTTATGTGACCTTTATGTGACCTTTATGTGGCCTTTATGTGGCCTTTATGTGGTCTTTATGTGGCCTTTATGTGGCCTTTATGTGACCTTTATGTGGCCTTTATGTGGCCTTTAGGTGGCTTTTATGTGGTCTTTATGTGGCCTTTATGTGACCTTTATGTGGCCTTTATGTGGTCTTTATGTGGCCTTTATGTGACCTTCATGTGGCCTTTATGTGACCTTTATGTGGTCTTTATGTGACCTTTATGTGGTCTTTATGTGGTCTTTACGTGGCCTTTATGTGGCCTTTATGTGACCTTTATGTGGCCTTTATGTGGTCTTTATGTGACCTTTATGTGACTTTATGTGGTCTTTATGTGGCCTTTATGTGGCCTTTATGTGACCTTTATGTGGCCTTTATGTGGCCTTTATGTGAACTTTATGTGGTCTTTATGTGGTCTTTATGTGGCCTTTATGTGGCCTTTATGTGGTCTTTTTGTGGCCTTTATGTGACCTTTATGTGCCCTTTATGTGGCCTTTATGTGGTCTTTATGTGGCCTTTATGTGGTCTTTATGTGGTCTTTATGTGGTCTTTATGTGGCCTTTATGTGGCCTTTATGTGACCTTTATGTGGTCTTTATGTGGCCTTTATGTGACCTTTATGTGGTCTTTATGTGGCCTTTATGTGGCCTTTATGTGACCTTTATGTGGTCTTTATGTGGTCTTTATGTGGTCTTTATGTGACCTTTATGTGACCTTTATGTGGCCTTTATGTGGCCTTTATGTGGTCTTTATGTGGCCTTTATGTGACCTTTATGTGGCCTTTATGTGACCTTTATGTGGCCTTTATGTGGTCTTTATGTGGCCTTTATGTGTTCTTTATGTGGTCTTTATGTGGCCTTTATGTGACCTTTATGTGGCCTTTATGTGGCCTTTATGTGACCTTTATGTGGCCTTTATGTGGCCTTTATGTGGCCTTTATTATCGTAGACTTCACTCCATCATATTGTAAACGATGCTGGAATGCATTACCATATCCCTTTAAGAATCTGTGTTGTACAGTTAAAGGGATGCATAAGTGGTGAAATAAGTCACGGCTCTTTAAAAGCATAAGACATATTATGTACTTAAGCCAACATGACATATTCGTGAGGACCAATAGAAAGCTGCGGCCTGTGCTGCATGTATCAGAAGATGGAAACCTAGCTTCCTGTACGCCCACTTCACACAGTGTCAATCTTAGAGGGAATGGAGGAAGTAGCGAGACCATCATAGCAGACCACTAAAAGAAAAAAAAAGAGAAAAAGTAATAATACATTATTTTATAATTGGGCCAAAAAGCCCATCAATTATTTGGGATGCAAATGATCCGCCTTATTAAATTGCTATTCGGTAAATATAATTGGGCTCTATATAAGCACAGAGCATAGTATTTAGTTTGTGATCTTCTATCCGAGGTCTCGCTAACTAAACACTTCTGTAATACGCTCTGCGCTTATATAGAGCCCGACGCAATTGGCGGAATCACAATTTAATAAGGCGGATTGTCTGCAAAAGAAGTTACTATAGCACTACCTGGAAGAGGATCACTAGATCATGACATTAATATCAGAGAGAGAGAGAGAGAGAGAGAAGAGGCACAGAGAGAGAGAGAGAGAGAGAGAGGAGGCACAGAGAGAGAGAGAGAGAGAGAGGAGGCACAGAGAGAGAGAGAGGACACAGAGAGAGAGAGAGAGAGAGAGAGAGAGAGAGAGAGTAGGCACAGAGAGAGAGAGAGAGAGAGGACAGAGAGAGAGGAGGCACAGAGAGAGAGAGAGGAGGCACAGAGAGAGAGAGAGAGAGAGAGAGGACACAGACAGAGAGAGAGAGAGAGAGAGAGAGAGAGAGGAGGCACAGAGAGAGAGAGGACAGAGAGAGAGAGAGAGAGAGGAGGCACAGAGAGAGAGAGAGGACAGAGAGAGAGGAGGCACAGAGAGAGAGAGAGGACAGAGGGCTCAGAGAGAGAGAGGAGGCACAGAGAGAGAGAGAGAGAGGACAGATAGAGAGGAGGCACAGAGAGAGAGAGAGAGAGAGGACAGAGGGCTCACAGAGAGAGAGGAGGCACAGAGAGAGAGATGGCAGAGGGCTCAGAGAGGGAGCAGAGACAGGGCACAGAGAGAGAGAGAGAGAGGAGGCACAGAGAGAGAGAGAGAGAGAGAAAGAGAACTTGCCTAATAAATTGGCCATCTCTGGGTCTCGCCTGTTTAAAATAATAAGCCTCACAAAACTGACATTGAGTAGTCATGTCCCCACAACTATGAACCTCTACTGCTAAAGACTTGAGTAAAGGACAATTTGCAAAGCATATATCAGTCTGACTTTCATATTCATCAGGTGAAAAGTCATGTGATGTTTCAACAACAGGTTCTAAATGCTTAGTTTTTTTCGTGTCTTTTCTTGGTTTATCTTGTATTGGTTTAGGTAAAATGTCATGTAATGTTTCAGGAACAGGGTCTAAATGCTTTGTTTTTTTGGTGGCTTTTTTTGGTATCTCTTTTATTTTTTCTGGTAAAATGTCATGTAATGTTTGAGGAACAGGTTGTAAATGCTTTATTTGCTTTTTATTTTTTTTTGTCGTATCTTTCATTTTTGCAGCTGATAGTCTTTTATTTGCAAGTCTTTTGCGTTCTTTTTCTCGTCTAATTTCTTTCTCCTCAGGTGTCTGCTGGTCGGACCATCTCTCTTGTCTTTCTCTAGTTTGACGTCTTTTCTTCTCTTGTTTACTCTCGTTATCAGCCATGTTAATCTGTAAAGGCAAAAAAAGAAATGTAATTGGGTATATTGAAATTTGAAATTACTGTTAAACATTATTGTCCATAATAGAGAAATAAGAGGTAAATCATTAATGTATAAGTTATATTTTGTTAAAAGTTATCGGGCCTCATTGAATAGCAATTTGGCCAATTCAATACTGCTGTAAATAAGCAGATAACATATTTTTTTGAAAGAAGTTTTTAGTTATTGAAAACCTTGTTTGTGGATAGATGTTTACCAACTAAAAACTTCTTTAAAAAAAAAAGTGATGTGGTTATTTAGACCTGTATTGAATTGTGCAAATTGCAATTGAATAAGGGACATAGTTATTGCTTGTTCTTGTTTTTTTTTCTGTTGACACGGATGCAGATCAAACATGTTTCTTTAGTTTTCTCCTTTTTTACTTATTATACTGTACCTTGGTTGAAGTGTGATTTCAATCAGAATGTTTGTTGGTCCTCTGTTGAAATTCTTTGTCCGATGGTCTGGTCCTCTGTTGCAAGTCCTCGTCCGATGGTGTGGTCCTCTGTTGCAAGTCCTCGTCCGATGGTGTGGTCCTCTGTTGCAAGTCCTGGTCCGATGGTCTGGTCCTCGGTTGAAAGTCCTGGTCCGATGGTGTGGTCCTCTGGTGAAAGTCCTCGTCCGATGGTCTGGTCCTCTGTTGCAAGTCCTCATCCGATGGTGTGGTCCTCGGTTCAAAGTCCTGGTCCGATGGTTTGGTCCTCTGGTGAAAGTCCTCTTCCGATGGTCTGGTCCTCTGTTGCAAGTCCTCGTCCGATGGTCTGGTCCTCTGGTGAAAGTCCTCGTCCGATGGTCTGGTCCTCTGTTGAAAGTCCTCGTCCGATTGTCTTCACGCAGTATCTGTTGTAAAAGAAAAATGAAAATGTTATTTGATTTAAATGTATTCGTAATAAATCAAAATTTTCAAAATTTTGGTGTATTGTATCTGTTATGGGGAATTTTTGTGCTATGCTGTTTTTTGTGCAACGTTTTAAAAATAAATTAAATGTATTTGTATATTGCAGTATTTTTTTTTTATACTGTAATTATTAATGTTATTCTTATTTTGGATATGATTGCAATGTTTCTAGCATTATCCTGTTTTGTGTCCACCACTTTTGTTATACAATCCTTGTAACGGAACCCATCACTGTTTTACCCTGTTTTCTGATTATTATGGTTAAAATATGATCCTAGTAATATACTGTATGTGTGTTGGTTTATGCGCTGCAGAATATTTGCCCCAGGCTAGTGCAGACTTTGGCAGGAGAGATAATCCTGTTACAGATAAGGGAGTCGATTGTAAAAAAGGGTTTTCATTCTCAGATAAGAACAAAGAGGGCTGATCTAATTAATGTCTGATTGTATCCAAGTAGCCTCAGGGAGGGGTGACCACACCTATTGTCCTATATGTGTATTGTGTGGGGGATATGTGACATGTCTGTGTGTTATGTGTAAAAGATACTTTTACTAACTTTTGAACCCCTGGTCTGATTCATGCCAAATTTTTAATATGTTGTTCCCCTGGGTGAGAACTATTGAACGGTGCTGGACTTAAAGGTGTACCCCCTGTTTTTGGGGTACATCCAGAATGTGGTTAAAATTGTGTCTGTTTTAATTGTGTTACCTGTTATCTGAGGGGAGGAGACGTGGGGGTTGAACCATGTATCTAATTGGCTGTGAAAATTATGTGGGTGTAGCCCTTCAGAGGGCACCATTGCATAAAAGGAGATTCCCCTGTCATTAAAGTGCTAGTACTACTTGACCCTTCAAAACGTAGGCTCGTCTCGTTATTGGAGGGGATCGCTATATGATACTGGGGATTGCTATGCTTCTGCATACTCCCTTGAGCTGTAACTACTGAACGCTTGTTCCTGATGTACTATCCTTGGAGTCTGTGGTGGTTTTGGTGTCCGGTGCGGTGCTTGTAGGCCTTGACGCAAACTAGGACGCGTCCATCAATGGAGGTACCCGGTCGGGGTGCCAGTAGATCCGTTACATTGGTGGCAGTTGTGGGATGGCGTCCTAGTAAGAGGAAAAGCAGCACAGAGACACCGGTAACGTTTGGAGTTACAAATTGAGGGCAATGCTAGTATCCGTACAGCGCCCCTGGCTACAGCAGGATGGAACCGGCTAGTTTTCAGACAGCGTTCCATGATGAGGAGGAGGAGGCGGCCGCGGACTACAGGGATGCAGACAGAAAGGAACTCTGGTATGATGCCCTGGAAGATGCCCAATGGCGGCGAGGTGAGAGTCTCCCCAGTGTTGAGCAGCGGCTACAGAAGCGTGTGGCGATGCGGATGTATCTATTGGGAGAGCAGCCCCTGGATGAGTGGGTGACAAGACTAGAGACCCTGGTATGGCAAGAGCTCTGGCTAGACAACGCATACCAGGCCCTCTGGTGGCATACCATTCGACTTACCCCCTGGACGTCTGAACACGACTTCCCGGAGGGGAATTATTATGATGGCCGGATTTATTATGGGATGCCTTGGAGGACGACATTGATCTTGGCAGCACGGAGGGGTCTAGGTTTTGGGACATCTACGACTACCGGATGGGCATGTATGTCTGGGATGACGAAGGCGAGGTGAGCAAAGACATAACCCACCTGGTAACGAGTGGGAGCTGGAGCAGGACTACCAACACCTGCTCAGCTTCGTGCAGCCCCAACCTACTCGACAGGCGGAACCAGACTTCATTGACTGGTCCTGGGATGACCTCCAGATGGCAGGTAGAGATGGGACTGAGGTCTCTCTACCGGCCCTACAGGGGGCAGAAGGTGTCGTCCTTCCCGCCCAGCGGCAGTGTGAACCCCAGGGGGCAGAAGGTGTCGTCCTTCCCCCCCAGCGGCAGTGTGAACCTCAGGGGGCAGAAGGTGTCGTCCTTCCCCCCCAGCGGCAGTGTGAACCCCAGGGGGAAGAAGGTGTCGTCCTTCCCCCCTAGCGGCAGTGTGAACCCCAGGGGGCAGAAGGTGTCGTCCATCCCACCCCAGGGGCAGTGTGAACCCCAGGGGGCAGAAGGTGTCGTCCTTCCCCCCCAGCGGCAGTGTGAACCACAGGGGGCAGAAGGTGTCGTCCTTCCCCCCCAGCGGCAGTGTGAACCCCAGGGGGCAGAAGGTGTCGTCCTTCCCCCCCAGCGGCAGTGTGAACCCCAGGGGGCAGAAGGTGTCGTCCTTTCCCCCCCAGCGGCAGTGTGAACCCCACGGGGCAGAAGGTGTCGTCCTTCCCCCCCAGCGGCAGTGTGAACCCCAGGGGGCAGAAGTTGTCGTCCTTCCCCCCCAGCGGCATTGTGAACCCCAGGGGGCAGAAGTTGTCGTCCTTCCCCCCCTGCGGCAGTGTGAACCACAGGGGGCAGAAGGTGTCGTCCTTCCGCCCAAGCGACAGTGTGAACCCCAGGGGGCAGAAGGTGTCGTCCTTCCCCCCCAGCGGCAGTGTGAACCTCAGGGGGCAGAAGTTGTCGTCCTTCCCCCCCAGCGGCAGTGTGAACCACAGGGGGCAGAAGGTGTCGTCCTTCCGCCCAAGCGACAGTTTACCCTGACAAGGGGAGACACCAATCTCCCAGACGGCGCAGATGGGACCGTGGTCTCTGCGCCCACAGCCTGTCCAGATCCCCAACTTCCCTCACTGGGACAACCGGAGGAGGGGGTAAGTACAAATTCCCCTCCCCAGCTAACTTCTAATGTGGCCAGAGGGTTAACAGAGGAAATGTTAACCCTCACTGACCCCCACGTTTCCCTGGCTACTGAGCCGGAATATGTCCCAAGTACCCCAGCAGAAGAGCTGACAGCGGGGCAGAGTGCAGTCGGCCTCTGCCCTCCCTTTGTCCCTTGTACAGAGCAGGATGTCCTGCAGGTTATACCAGCAGAAGAGCTGGCATCAGGGCAGAGTGCCGCTGGCCTCTGCCCCTCAAGTCCCCTCAGCGTGTTGCCCCATCACCACAGCGAAATATCCAGGTGCCGTAACTGTTTGTTGTGGGTGGGCTGCTCTTGCACTTTGTTGTTGTGGGGGGGCTGCTCTAGCACTGGTTTATTGTTGGTTGGTGGATCGTCTAACGGAGGCACTGACCGGCAGAAGGTCAGGTGCCTGGTTAGACTTCCCCCCAAAGGGGAGATGTGTGACAAAGTGCCCTTCACCACTTTGGCTTGGAGAGGACTGTTTGCCAGCCTCCTGCCCTGCAACTATGGCCCTGGGACATATTGCCCTTCAAACACATTATTCGGCCATACCAGAGTGTATGTCACTCATTCTGGCCCTTTACATACAGGGGGGTCATTCGGTACTTGCCCTGTGGGAGCGGTGATACCCCAGATAGCTATGCCATGGAGCCCATTCATATAATGAAAGACTATGGGAAAGACTTTAGCTACATGGCAATTGAACTGTGTGAAGAGGATCTGAGCGCTATTCGGTAGTTTTGTGCGCTCAGATCTCAGCTATCTGGGGATATGTGAAATGTGAGTAAAGGTGAATTGCAGTAATGCTGATGGGTTGTCAAACTAGAGAATTGACCAACAAATACTTTTGTCCGGACATCCCCAGGCCGATCCGTTGGGATCAGACCGTGTATGCCGGCTTATGGTCACGGGGGAGGTGTGTAACGGAACCCATCACTGTTTTACCCTGTTTTATGATTATTATGGTTAAAATATGATCCTAGTAATATACTGTATGTTTGGTGGTTTATGCTCTGCAGAATATTGGCCCCAGGCTAGTGCAGACTTTGGCAGGAGAGATAATCCTGTTACAGATAAGGGAGTCGATTGTAAAAAAGGGTTTTCATTCTCAGATAAGAACAAAGAAGGCTGATCTAATTAATGTCTGATTGTATCCAAGTTGCCTCTGGGAGGGGTGACCACACCTATTGTCCTATATGTGTATTGTGTGGGGGATATGTGAAATGTCTGTGTGTTATGTGTAAAACATACTTTTACTAACTTTTGAACCCCTGGTCTGATTCATGCCATTTTTTAATATGTTGTTCCCCTGGGTGAGAGCTATTGAACGGTGCTGGACTTAAAGGTGTACCCCTTGTTTTTGGGGTACATCCAGAATGTGGTTAAAATTGTGTCTGTTTTAATTGTGTTACCTGTTATCTGAGGGAAGGAGACGTGGGGGTTGAACCATGTATCTAATTGGCTGTGATAATTATGTGGGTGTAGCCCTTCAGAGGGCACCATTGCATAAAAGGAGATTCCCTGTCATTAGAGTGCTAGTACTACTTGACCCTTCAAAACGTAGCCTCGTCTCGTTATTGGAGGGGATTGCTCTATCATACTGGGGATTGCTATGCTTCTGCATACTCCCTTGAGCTGTAACTACTGAACGCTTGTTCCTGATGTACTATCCTTGGAGTCTGTGGTGGTTTTGGTGTCCGGTGCGGTGCTTGTAGGCCTCGACGCAAACTAGGACGCGTCCATCAACGGAGGTACCCGGCCGGGGTGCCAGTAGATCTGTTACAATCCTGTTTTATGCCCCCTGATACTTTTGGTATGCTTATTTAGGCTTTTTTGTAAGACTTATAGGTTCTTAAACATTAAAAGAAGAATATTAATGTAGTTTGCTATGTGTTTGTGTGAGTTTTGGTACAATCCTGTTTTGTGCGCACCACTTTTGGTATGCTTATTTATGCTTTTTTCTAAGGCTTATAGGTTTTTAAACATTAAAGAAGAATATTAATTTAGTTTGCTATGTGTTTGTGTGAGTTTCGGTACAATCCTGTTTTGTGCGCACCACTTTTGGTATGCTTATTTATGCTTTTTTCTAAGGCTTATAGGTTTTTAAACATTAAAGAAGAATATTAATTTAGTTTGCTATGTGTTTGTGTGAGTTTTGGTACAATCCTGTTTTGTGCGCACCACTTTTGGTATGCTGATTTAGGCTTCTTTGTAAGGCTTATAAGTTCTTAAACATTAAAGAAGAATATTAATTTATATTGGCGGCCATTAACATATATAGTTCATTTCTTTTTTCTAATTGTTATACTTTACCTTGATTGAAGTGTGGAATGACAGAGGGTCCCCCCCTGCCAATCTTAATCCGCCGGTCTTCTTGTAGTGTCTGTTTGAGAAAGAAAGTGAAATGGTTAATTGTATTTTTCTTCTTTTTGATTTAGCAAAGCATGGCCTTTTTCAGCATGTCATGTATTTTTCTATCTTACCTCTTGTTCTTTCTTGGAGTTGTTTAAAAGGGATTCTCTTTCACAATGCACGGTGCAAATTCTTGAGTGACGCTGTTGATGCAGAGTTTGTTTGAATAGTAAAAAAAAGGAGAAAGATTGAGCTTTAGGTTATATATACAATTCCAATAAATTAATGTCATTTAAATATACTTCTGTAATTACTTTCAATTAACATTAGTTAGTTTTTGGGCCTACACACATATATGTGCGTGTCACATGTCACTATACATCACATTTTCATAGTTAAAGTTGTTTGTTTTTTTTGTCCTGTCTTGATAATAAAATGTAATATATTATAGCTTACCTGTCAGTTGTAATTTGCACAGTGTAAAGTAGGAAATTAGGAAACAATTCTCTTCTCAAGTAACAGCAGCAGCGCCATGTCCAGTCGGAGGTGGAGGCTCAACGTCGGCTGTGTTAACACAAACACACCACACACACAAATTTTTAACAAAAAAACCCCAATTTCCCAGCCAAAAAACCCCCAATGTAACGTCCCCGCAAAGACGCGGTGTGCGCATCACCTGAGTAGAAATGTAGAAATTTCTGGAAAGAAGGCAGTATTTATAAACTTGTAGAAAGTTCTGGAAAGTAGGCAGTATTTTTAAACTTTCAAATGCCTTAGACCGTTAGAACGCAATACGCATGCGCTATTTGCGTTCCAGCTTACAATTTGCATTCCATCCGCCATTTTGTGCGTAGTAGTGTTCAAAATGGTGGTTAATATCAGTGTGGTACGTTCCGCATAGTATGTATTTCATTCTTGAGAGTCACTGTAGTATAGTTACGTCTGAAGCCTCGTTTTCGTTTTGTTCCGCGGCCATTTTTTCTCTTGCTTAGGCGATTTTCGGCAGTTTAAACTCTTTTTTTTAAACTTAAATGGACGTGTACATTAACATTTGGAGGTGCCAGATGCCACCCCCTTGCTGTAAGTAAGATTTTTAGGTGTACGTTGTGTTTATTTCTGGTGTTTGTGATGTTTTGATGCCCAGCGTTTGGAATAGGTCGTTTCGCGTCCGTATTTGTTTGCAATGCGGACGTATTTTCTTGCGAGAGACGCAGTTAGCTTTTACGTGTACGACGCAGTGTATTTTTTTCTAAGTCGTGCGTATGTGTGTTATGCGCGTGTGAGGCGCCTTTGCGGGGACGTTACGTTGGGGGTTTTTTGGCTGGGAAATTGGGTTTTTTTTGTTAAAAAATCGTGTGTGTGGTGTGTTTGTGTTAACACAGCCGACATTGAGATGGTTAATTGTATTTTTCTTCTTTTTGATTTAGCAAAGCATGGCCTTTTTCAGCATGTCATGTATTTTTCTATCTTACCTCTTGTTCTTTCTTGGAGTTGTTTAAAAGGGATTCTCTTTCACAATGCACGGTGCAAATTCTTGAGTGACGCTGTTGATGCAGAGTTTGTTTGAATAGTAAAAAAAAGGAGAAAGATTGAGCTTTAGGTTATATATACAATTCCAATAAATTAATGTCATTTAAATATACTTCTGTAATTACTTTCAAATAACATTAGTTAGTTTTTGGGCCTACACACATATATGTGCGTGTCACATGTCACTATACATCACATTTTCATAGTTAAAGTTGTTTGTTTTTTTTGTCCTGTCTTGATAATAAAATGTAATATATTATAGCTTACCTGTCAGTTGTAATTTGCACAGTGTAAAGTAGGAAATTAGGAAACAATTCTCTTCTCAAGTAACAGCAGCAGCGCCATGTCCAGTCGGAGGTGGAGGCTCAACGTCGGCTGTGTTAACACAAACACACCACACACACAAATTTTTAACAAAAAAAACCCAATTTCCCAGCCAAAAAAAACCCAATGTAACGTCCCCGCAAAGACGCGGTGTGCGCATCACCTGAGTAGAAATGTAGAAATTTCTGGAAAGAAGGCAGTATTTATAAACTTGTAGAAAGTTCTGGAAAGTAGGCAGTATTTTTAAACTTTCAAATGCCTTAGACCGTTAGAACGCAATACGCATGCGCTATTTGCGTTCCAGCTTACAATTTGCATTCCATCCGCCATTTTGTGCGTAGTAGTGTTCAAAATGGTGGTTAATATCAGTGTGGTACGTTCCGCATAGTATGTATTTCATTCTTGAGAGTCACTGTAGTATAGTTACGTCTGAAGCCTCGTTTTCGTTTTGTTCCGCGGCCATTTTTTCTCTTGCTTAGGCGATTTTCGGCAGTTTAAACTCTTTTTTTTAAACTTAAATGGACGTGTACATTAACATTTGGAGGTGCCAGATGCCACCCCCTTGCTGTAAGTAAGATTTTTATCTGTACGTTGTGTTTATTTCTGGTGTTTGTGATGTTTTGATGCCCAGCGTTTGGAATAGGTCGTTTCGCGTCCGTATTTGTTTGCAATGCGGACGTATTTTCTTGCGAGAGACGCAGTTAGCTTTTACGTGTACGACGCAGTGTATTTTTTTCTAAGTCGTGCGTATGTGTGTTATGCGCGTGTGAGGCGCCTTTGCGGGGACGTTACGTTGGGGGTTTTTTGGCTGGGAAATTGGGTTTTTTTTGTTAAAAAATCGTGTGTGTGGTGTGTTTGTGTTAACACAGCCGACATTGAGATGGTTAATTGTATTTTTCTTCTTTTTGATTTAGCAAAGCATGGCCTTTTTCAGCATGTCATGTATTTTTCTATCTTACCTCTTGTTCTTTCTTGGAGTTGTTTAAAAGGGATTCTCTTTCACAATGCACGGTGCAAATTCTTGAGTGACGCTGTTGATGCAGAGTTGAGCCTCCACCTCCGCAAATGCGGACCCTCGCTTCACGAGGACCCGCATTTGCGGGGAACTGCGTCTCTCGCTACGCAAGGGACGCAGTTCTTGCGGGCTCGCTGTGCGAGCCCGCAAGCGTTAGCAACAACTCGCATGCTCACAACTATGTGATTAAAATTCCATATCACTATGTTTTTGTGAATGGATTATGGAGACCGAGAAAAAGCAGAGGCAATAAAATAATCCCGAGAATTTACACAATTTACACAAGACGTTTTTTCTTACGGATATTACTTTTAAAAGTTTTGAACACTTAAGAACTGTTAATGACATTGTATATGAATCCTTCCATTTAGCTGCAAGAAAAAAAAACTTACTCGCTGATGGTACAGAGTGGGAAAGATGTTTAGAAGAAGCAGCACAATGTCGAATGCCACGGCAGATGAGAGAACAATTTGCATTTATTTGTATCTTCTCAAATGCTCCAAATGCATTAGCTTTGTGGGAGACATTTAAAAGTAATACGGCTGAAGACTTTATGCGACGATACAATGAACCCATTGCACACCTAAAAGCGTTAATGGAAATCCATGAAGTATTTTTAACTCATGGATTAAGTTGTTCAAGTTTTAATTTGCCTGATCCAGGTCTTATAGATGACATAAACTTTGAAGACTATGACATTCAATTACAAGTAGAAAGAACAGAAGAAAGACTTGCAACTTTAAATACGTTACAATTGCAAGCATTTACCGCCATTAAAAATGCAATAGATGATGACATGGTGACAGAGCGTTATTTCTATCTTGATGGACCTGGAGGATCAGGAAAAACGTATCTATATACTTTATTTATGAGTTCTGTAAGAGCACAAGGTCAAATAGCACTGCCGTTTGCCACTACTGGAATTGCTGAACTTTTGTTAGAAGGTGGAAGAACTGTACATAGTGGGTTTAAACTGCCAGTGCCTATTTTAGAAACTTCTGTGTCAGATATTCGCATGACATCATTACAAGCAAAGAAATTGAACAAATGTAAATTAATTATAATAGATGAGGCCACAATGATGTCATGCTATGCCCTCAAATGTATTGACCGTTTGCTTATTGAAGTCATGGATAATACTTTTCCATTTGGTGGAAAGGTAATGTTGTTAGGTGGCGATTTTAGACAAACATTACCTGTCGTTGTACATGGAAATCGAACTGACATTATCGAAACCTGTATAAAGTCAAGCACACTATGGAAACATTTTACCCATCTTCAACTGCAACAAAATATGAGATCAGAAGGCCAAACTGATTTCAATGATTGGCTTATTAAAATTGGAGAAGGCAGAACAGAAAAAATACTACATTTACCGGACGACACTGTGCAGATCCCACCTCATATGATTTGTCACCAAGGTAGCATAAATAACCAGAAATATTCCGAGCCTGCCAACCAAGTCATACTAACGTGTAAAAATAAGGATGCATTAATCCTCAATAATGAAATCTTTAAAAAAAATAATGCACCACAAAGAAATTATCACAGTGCGGATTCTGTACTTGCTGATGACAATGAAAGTCAGGCTAACTTTTCTACTGAATTCATAAACTCATTAACTCCTTCTGGAATGCCACCACATATTTTGCAGCTAAAGATAGGTGCAATTATTATGTTACTGCAAAATATGAACCCCAAAAAATGCTGAAATTTTAACTGGTACCCATAAAGGAGAGAGAGTTTTCATACCAAGAATAGATTTAGCACCAAGTGAAAGTAGTCTCCCTTTTATACTTCAAAGAAGACAATTTCCCATTATTATGGCATTTGCCATGACCATTAATAAATCAGAAGGACAAACGTTCAAATCTGTGGGTATTTTCTTGGAAGAACCAGTATTTGCACATGGTCAATTGTACGTTGCGTTGTCACGGTGCAAAAATCCACAGGCTATTAAAGTTTACATTGAAAAGAATGAAAGTCAAGGTGATTTATTAGAGGATGGACGTATTTTTACTAAAAACATTGTCTACTATGAAGTACTCTAACTTTTCATTAAAGAAATAAAACCCATGCAAAACAAATTTAAAAGCATTCAAAAACACAAAACAAGAAACAATTCAGTCATAATTCATGGAAGTACTGTTAATGGATGATTCGCCTCACAAAATACTTGCCTTGCATTTTTTTGACAAATTATGTTAAAATGTTAATTAACTATGTTACTGTTTCTAATGTTACAAGTTTGAAAACAATATTTTCAAGGTCATTACTTAGACTGATAAGAAAGTTCAAGTTTCAAAAAATATATTTTCAAGTTCTTTACTTCAATATATTACAAAGTTCATGTTAAGAGCGCAACCACGTTTTAAGTCACAATGTAAATATTGTCTGTTCTTATCTTAAGATTACTCCCTGGATTAATGTTTATCGCCAGTTCATGGGGTCAGTAAGGAATTAATTTAATTGGGTAAGTTTTAAGGAGAGTTTTTACTGTTTGCCTTCCTCTGCATTCAATGTATATTGAAGTTAACAATTATTCTGATAGAAATTGCATGTTAATACTGATTAGTTTAAAGTTCAACTGTTTTTACATTCAAATGTTAATACTTTTAATACAAAATTATGTTTAAATATTAATTCACTATGTTATTGTTTATAATGTTCCAAGTTGTAAAAATGTATTTTCAAGTTCCTTAGTTACACAGATAAGAAACTTCGAGTTACAAAAAATATGTCAAGTTTATTACTGAAATATATTACAAAGTTCATGTTAAAATTGGGTACGTTTAAAGGAGGGTTTTTACTGTTTGTCTTCCTCTGGAATCGATGTATATTGAAGTTAACAATTGTTCAGATAGAAATTGCATGTTAAAAAAACATTACCTCAACTTTACAATACTGATTAATTTAAAGTTTAACTGTTCTTACATTCAAATGTTAATACTTTGAATACAAAATGCTTTAAGACTTATTGTTCACCAAGAGAACATTTGACAAAACGAAACATGTTTAATATCACAATACTTACAAGTGTCAAATATGTATATTAATAACTAAACAACTTTACAAACATACACATCACATTGCCGTCATTTTTTGACGGGCAAGTCGCTAGTTTAATATGTTTTATGTTATGTTGCTTCTCTGTGTGTGTGTGACTTATGATGTTAGATTCTGTATGAGGAGATAACGGATTTAGTATGTGATGATGTCATCAGTAATTAGCACATTGAGAAGTTGTCAGTTATTAAAGTTGGATCTGGTGGTTAAAATCCAATCCTACTGAAGAAACCAGATTGTATCACTAAGGGATGCAGGAATTGCAGTAAATATCTGATCATGGATCGAGAACTAAAAGACAGGAAGCAAAGGGTTGTGGTAAATGGAACATACTCCGATTGGACTACAGTGGTAAGTGGGGTTCCTCAGGGTTCAGTATTAGGTAAGTGGGGTTCCACAGGGCTCAATATTAGGTAAGTGGGGTTCCTCAGGGTTCAGTAATAGGTAAGTGGGGTTCCTCAGTGCTCACTATTAGGTAAGTGGGGTTCCTCAGGGTTCAGTATTAGGAAAGTGGGGTTCCTCAGGGCTCAATATTAGGTAAGTGGGGTTCCTCCGGGTTCAGTATTAGGCCCTGCCCTTTATAACATATTTATTAATGACTTAGAGGTAGGATTAGAGTGTGGTGTCTCCATTTTCGCTGATGACACTAAGTTGTGCAAGGTAATTAAATCACATAATGATGTGCTTTCCCTCCAAAGGGATTTACATAAATTAGAGGAATGGGCGACTAAATGGCAGATGATATTTAATACGAATAAATGTAAAGTTATGCATCTGGGAAGGAAAAATAGCCATGCAATTTATAATCTTAACGGAGCAAATCTAAGTGTATCAGATATTGAAAGGGATTTGGGAGCTTGTGGACAACCACCTAGGTAACAGTGCTCAAAGCCAAGCAGCAGCTGCAAAGGCAAATAAAACATTAGCATGTATTAAGAAGGGTATAGAAGCCAGGGAAGCAAATATATTTCTGCCACTATACAAATCCCTAGTACGCCTTCATTTGGAATATGGAGGACAATTTTGGGCACCACTTCATAAAAAGGACATTTTAGAGCTGGAAAAGGTACAGATGAGGGCAACAAAACTAATAAGGGGAATGGAGGGGCTAAGTTATGAGGAAAGACTAACCGAACTAGGCAGGCTAATCTCCATAATTATAAATACAGCAGGTTACTGAAAGTATAACAACTGGCACTATGCCAGGGGGGGGGGGATTGCCTGGGCTTACAAGGACCGGGCCTAGGGCGGCATATTTTCAGGGGGCAACACCATATATATAAACATTTGATATGAGATATAGAAAGGAACATATATGACGTGTTATAGAAGGCCACGCCCAACATTACTAAATAAATGCCCCCCCACCCTACTATAACACAACCTCCTGCGTGTGCGTCACCCAGACACCCCTATGCCAATACCCACCATATACCATTTCTCACCAGTCAATGGAATCAAAATGTTATCATGAGGGTGTGCTTTATTATCTATCAGTGCAGGGAGGGTGGGGAGGAAGGAACAGGGAAAAGTCAAGAGGCTTTGTTAGATAATTGGACATGTCTGAAACTGACACCACACCATTCTCACTAACAGTCCAAGCATTGCTCTCCAGCCATGTACCCCCCCCCCCTCATACATACAACTCCCATCAAAGTGTCATGGATGCCTCCAGGGTCCAAAAGAGGCATATTTTGTATTCTCTGTTTAGTTTTGCCCTCAGCCAGACTCCGCATGTGTAATGTAGGCTTCCATTTTAGGCTGCTAGTCTGCCTCTAGCTTGAGGGAAGATAATCTCATGGAGATTTACTGTCAAGTGGGCTATTTAGGGAGCAGTACTCAATAGAGAGCTTATCTGAATCCACAATTCCTCCTACCCTTCCTAGGTATCTAATCCTTTTAGGATCAAAGATAAAATGTCTGTCATCATTAAAACAAAACTGAACACAACAGTTACAAATGAAAGGCTGTAATTATTTATTATAAAATCAGTTTGGAGATGGTGGAGGTGCTAAATTAGGATTGTAAGAGCTGGTTATGGTGAGGATCTATACAAGGTCTAGGAGGCTAGGTCCTCATGGAGATCTTCCCATACATCAGCCTCTAGGAAACTCATTATAAGATTAAAGCACCATGTTTGCAGAGATTTTTACCAATTAAAGTCACTTTGACCCCATAATCATCGGGTTACACCAACGCACTTCTGTATAAACATGGCTAATGGAAATCTGGTTGGCTGCAATCAGAGGGCATCGCTGAGGCTGATTGGTGATACACTGCTTTCCAGGGGTGTTTCTCTTTGGTGACTTTCAGGGTATATAGTCTCAGATTAGGGCAACGACTCACAAACGCCTGAATCACTTCCGGGGTCACGACGCAATAGCAATGTATCTCTTGTAGCCCACAACACTTTTCAGCCACCTCAATTAGAGCGACATTCAGAGCGTCAGAGGAGGTGGTCAAGATCACGAGCTTCCTTAGGGTGCGACTGTAATGGGTGCTGACAAATCTCACTTGGTGTACCATCTCATTGAAAGTATTGAGTTGTAGGGTAGACACTGGGATATTTGGCTTTAAGATACGTCGGATCTTCCAGGCGGGGACCGTGTGGTCAAGCTCCATGTCCACTTTAAGAGAAGCGTGACGACGACATAGAGCCTCCCAAACCTTATCAGAGATATCCAAGGTGTATTTGTCTAGTCGTTCACATAATATGTCCAGGAAACAGAACGGTGGCCTCTCCGGCTTCATTAGCTCCTGGAACAGATCTTCAGACAAACTGGAACAGAAGGTACCAAGGACACTTAGCTTGGGGCAGAGGTGCAACACCTCCTTTAGAGTGTCTGAAGTCACCTTGCAAACCAATGTTCCATTGTTGAGGTACAAACTACGCAAATTTGGGCTACCAGTAGCAATCAGCCTGACAAATCCATCTTCAAGTGTGAATGGAAGTTTCCGGAAGTCAACATGATGTAGGTCTATCTGGCTCTCCTTGCGACACAGGCCCATGATGCTCTCCAAGATCTCCATGCCAGAATGAAATAGGGGGTTCTCCCCACAGCACTCAACGATCAAAGTCTTCAACTTGCTACTCTCCTTGGCCAAGCAGTCCAGGATTTGTGTTACATTTTTACGATTGGCTTCTTTTGATTGGTCAAACACAATCTTCAGATGTTTAATATGACTAAGAAAATGATGCAGTACTTCCAAGGACAAGAAATCATCTTCAGATACCGAACTGCAAGAAGAAAAACAGCAAAGGCTTAGTGACCTGGTATCTTCCATATTGTTACTTTACCCTAATGGCTACTCTACACAAGAGACGGGCTTTGGCCAACCAGCTCATCGTAATTAGGACCATCAGACTGCATACATAACACCAAAAGATAACATGTGTGAGGAACCCCCTGCCAAGGAGAAGAGGTTCCCACCGCGCCAGATTCCCTCCGAGACACACCCCAACGCAAGACCGTAATGCAGCGCTTATCAGCGCGTCCATTACACACAAATAATAAGTAGAATTCCTGATCCACTTGTATTTATAATAAAAAATCCAAATATAAAAAAACTAATTAGGAAAAGTAACAAAAAGAAGCAAATAAAACTAATTTATAGGGCAAACCGATATTGCCCATTTTTATGAATATTTATGAATAACTACTATCCATCTAAACTATTTATTTCGGAGATGGCCCCCCTGTGTGCCCCCCCATGTTATATCCTATGTGTCCCCCCCCCACACCGTGTGATATCCTATGTGTCCCCCCCCACTGTGTGATATCCTATGTGTCCCCCCTGTGTGATATTCTATGTGTCCCCCCTGTGTTCCCCCCTGTGTGATATCCTATGTGTCCCCCTTCCCACTGTGTGATATCCTATGTGTCCCCCCTGTGTCCCCCCCACTGTGTGATATTCTATGTGTCCCCCCTGTGTTCCCCCTGTGTGATATCCTATGTTTCCCCCCTCCACACCGTGTGATATCCTATGTGTTCCCCCCCCCTGTGTGATATCTTATGTGTCCCCTTGTGTCCCCCCCGTGTGATATCCTATGTGTCCCCCCCCTCTGTGTGATATCCTATGTGCCCCCCACTGTGTGATATCCTATGTGTCCCCCCTGTGTGATATTCTATGTGTCCCCCTGTGTTCCCCCCGTGTGATATCCTATGTGTCCCCCCTGTGTCCCCCCTGTGTGATATCCTATGTGTTCCCCCTGTGTCCCCCCCACTGTGTGATATCCTCTGTGTTCCCCCCCTGTGTGATATTCTATGTGTCCCCCCTGTGTGATATCCTATGTGTCCCCCCCTGTGTGATATCCTATGTGCTCCCCTGTGTTCCCCCCCTGTGTGATATCCCATGTGTGCCCCTCTGTGTCCCCCCTCTGTGATATCCTATGTGTCCCCCTGTGTCCCCCTGTGTGATATCCTATGTGTCCCCCTTTGTTCCCCCCTGTGTGATATCCTATGTGTTCCCCCCCTGTGTTTTCCCCCCTGTGTAATATCCTATGTGTCCCCCTGTGTTCCCCCCTGTGTGATATCCTATGTGTCCTCCTGTGTTCCCCACTGTGTAATATTCTATCTGTCCCCCTGTGTCCCCCCCTGTGTGATATCCTATGTGTCCCCCTGTGTTCCCCCCTGTGTGATATCCTATGTGTCCCCCTGTGTTCCCCCCCTGTGTGATATCCTATGTGTCCCCCTTTGTCTCCCCTCGTGTGATATCCTATGTGTCCACCTTGTGTTCCCCCCCTGTGTTATATCCTATGTGTCCCCACTGTGTTCCCCCCAGTGTGATATCCTATGTGTGTCCCCCCTGTGCCCCCCCCTGTGTGATATCCTATGTGTTCCCCCTTTGTCCCCCCCTGTGTGATATCCTATGTGTCCCCCCTGTGTGATATTCTATGTGTCCCCCTGTGTTCCCCCGTGTGATATCCTATGTGTCCCCCCTGTGTCCCCCCTGTGTGATATCCTATGTGTTCCCCCTGTGTCCCCCCCACTGTGTGATATCCTCTGTGTTCCCCCCCTGTGTGATATCCTATGTGTCCCCCCTGTGTGATATCCTATGTGTCCCCCCCTGTGTGATATCCTATGTGCTCCCCTGTGTTCCCCCCCTGTGTGATATCCCATGTGTGCCCCTCTGTGTCCCCCCTCTGTGATATCCTATGTGTCCCCCTGTGTCCCCCTGTGTCATATCCTATGTGTCCCCCTTTGTTCCCCCCTGTGTGATATCCTATGTGTTCCCCCCCTGTGTTTTCCCCCCTGTGTAATATCCTATGTGTCCCCCTGTGTTCCCCCCTGTGTGATATCCTATGTGTCCTCCTGTGTTCCCCCCTGTGTAATATTCTATCTGTCCCCCTGTGTCCCCCCCTGTGTGATATCCTATGTGTCCCCCTGTGTTACCCCCTGTGTAATATCCTATCTGTCCCCCTGTGTTCCCCCCCTGTGTGATATCCTATGTGTCCCCCTTTGTCTCCCCTCGTGTGATATCCTATGTGTCCACCTTGTGTTCCCCCCCTGTGTTATATCCTATGTGTCCCCACTGTGTTCCCCCCAGTGTGATATCCTATGTGTGTCCCCCCTGTGCCCCCCCCTGTGTGATATCCTATGTGCTCCCCCTTTGTCCCCCCCTGTGTGATATCCTATGTGTCCCCCCTGTGCCCCCCTCTGTGTGATATCCTATGTGACCCCCACGTGTGATATCCTATGTGTCCCCCCCTGTGTGATATCCTATGTGCTCCCCCTTTGTCCCCCCTGTGTGATATCCTATGTGTCCCCCCCTGTGTGATATCCTATGTGTCCCCCCCTGTTTGATATCCTATGTGTCCCCCCTGTGCCCCCCTCTGTGTAAAATTCTATGTGTCCCCTCCTGTGTGATATCCTATGTGCTCCCCCTTTGTCCCCCCTGTGTTATATCCTATGAGTCCACATGTGTCCCCCCCACTTTGTGATATCCTATGTGTCCCCCCCTGTGTGATATCCTATGTGCTCCCCCTTTGTCCCCCCTGTGTGATATCCTATGTGTCCCCCCTGTGCCCCCCTCTGTGTGATATCCTATGTGTCCCCCCCTGTGATCCCCCCAACTGTGTGATATCCTATGTGTCCCCCTTGTGTTCCCCCCCGTGTGATACCCTATGTGTTCCCCCTGTCCCCCCCTGTGTGATATCCTATGTGTCCCCCCTGTGCCCCCCTCTGTGTGAAATCCTGTGTGTCCCCCCTGTGTCCCCCCAACTGTGTGATATCCTATGTGTCCCCCTTGTGTTCCCCCCATGTGATACCCTATGTGTTCCCCCTGTCCCCCCCTGTGAGATATCCTATGTGTTCCCCCTGTGTGCCCCCCCTGTGTGATATTCTATGTGTCCCCCCTGTCCTCCCCCTGTGTGATATCCTATGTGTTCCCCCTGTGTCCCCCCCTGTGTAATATCCTATGTGTCCCCCCTGTGTTCCCCCCCACTGTGTAATATCTTATGTGTTCCCCCTGTCCCCCCCCCCTGTGTGATATCCTATGTGTCCCCCCTGTGTTCCCCCCCACTGTGTGATACCCTATGTGTTTCCCCTGTCCCCCCCAACCCAACTGTGTGATATCCTATGTGTCCCCCTTGTGTTCCCCCCCGTGTGATACCCTATGTGTTCCCCCTGTCCCCCCCTGTGTGATATCCTATGTGTCCCCCCTGTGCCCCCCTCTGTGTGAAATCCTGTGTGTCCCCCTGTGTCCCCCCAACTGTGTGATATCCTATGTGTCCCCCTTGTGTTCCCCCCATGTGATACCCTATGTGTTCCCCCTGTCCACCCCTGTGAGATATCCTATGTGTTCCCCCTGTGTGCCCCCCCTGTGTGATATTCTATGTGTCCCCCCTGTCCTCCCCCTGTGTGATATCCTATGTGTTCCCCCTGTGTCCCCCCCCTGTGTAATATCCTATGTGTCCCCCCTGTGTTCCCCCCCACTGTGTAATATCTTATGTGTTCCCCCTGTCCCCCCCCTGTGTGATATCCTATGTGTCCCCCCTGTGTTCCCCCCCACTGTGTGATACCCTATGTGTTTCCCCTGTCCCCCCCCTGTGTGATATCCTATGTGTCCCCCCTGTGTCCCCCCCCCGTGTTATATCCTATTTGTCCCCCCTGTGTTCCCCCCCTGTGTGATATCCTGTATGTCCCCCTGTGTTCCCCCCCTGTGTAATATCCTATGTTCTCCCCCTGTGTGATATTCTATGTGTCCCCCCTGTGTCCCCCCCATGTGATATCCTATGTGTCCCCCCTGTGTCCCCCCCGTGTGATATCCTATGTGTCCCCCCTGTGTCCCCCCTGTGTGATATCCTATGTGTCCCCCTTGTGTCCCCCCCTGTGTGATATCCTATGTTCTCCCCCTGTGTGATATCCTTTGTGTCCCCCTGTGTTCCCCCCCTGTGTGATATCCTATGTGTCCCCCCTGTGTCCCCCCCCTGTGTGATATCCTATGTGTTCCCCCTGTGTTCCCCCCCTGTGTGATATCCTATGTGTCCCCCCTGTATCCCCCCCTGTGTGATATCCTATGTGCCCCCCCTGTATCCCCCCCCCCTGTGTGATATCCTATGTGTCCCCCCCTTTGTGATATCCTATGTGTCCCCCTTGTGTTCCCCCCATGTGTGATGCCCTATGTGTCCCCCCTGTGTACCCACCTGTGTGATATCCTATGTGCTCCCCCTGTGTTCCCCCCCTGTGTGATACACTATGTGTCCCCCCTGTGTTCCCCCCCACTGTGTGATACCCTATGTGTTTCCCCTGTCCCCCCCAACTGTGTGATATCCTATGTGTCCCCCTTGTGTTCCCCCCCGTGTGATACCCTATGTGTTCCCCCTGTCCCCCCCTGTGTGATATCCTATGTGTCCCCCCTGTGCCCCCCCCTGTGTGATATCCTGTGTGTCCCCCTGTGTCCCCCCAACTGTGTGATATCCTATGTGTCCCCCTTGTGTTCCCCCCATGTGATACCCTATGTGTTCCCCCTGTCCCCCCCTGTGTGATATCCTATGTGTTCCCCCTGTGTGCCCCCCCTGTGTGATATTCTATGTGTCCCCCCTGTCCTCCCCCTGTGTGATATCCTATGTGTTCCCCCTGTGTCCCCCCCCTGTGTAATATCCTATGTGTCCCCCCTGTGTTTCCCCCCACTGTGTAATATCTTATGTGTTCCCCCTGTCCCCCCCCTGTGTGATATCCTATGTGTCCCCCCTGTGTTCCCCCCCACTGTGTGATACCCTATGTGTTTCCCCTGTCCCCCCCCTGTGTGATATCCTATGTGTCCCCCCTGTGTCACCCCCCGTGTTATATCCTATTTGTCCCCCCTGTGTTCCCCCCCTGTGTGATATCCTGTATGTCCCCATGTGTTCCCACCCTGTGTAATATCCTATGTTCTCCCCCTGTGTGATATTCTATGTGTCCCCCCTGTGTCCCCCCCATGTGATATCCTATGTGTCCCCACTGTGTCCCCCCCGTGTGATATCCTATGTGTCCCCCCTGTGTCCCATCCCTGTGTGATATCCTATGTGTCCCCCTTGTGTCCCCCCCTGTGTGATATCCTATGTTCTCCCCCTGTGTGATATCCTTTGTGTCCCCCTGTGTTCCCCCCCTGTGTGATATCCTATGTGTCCCCCCTGTGTCCCCCCCCTGTGTGATATCCTATGTGTTCCCCCTGTGTTCCCCCCCTGTGTGATATCCTATGTGTCCCCCCTGTATCCCCCCCTGTGTGATATCCTATGTGCCCCCCCTGTATCCCCCCCCCTGTGTGATATCCTATGTGTCCCCCCCTGTGTGATATCCTATGTGTCCCCCTTGTGTTCCCCCCATGTGTGATGCCCTATGTGTCCCCCCTGTGTACCCCCCTGTGTGATATCCTATGTGCTCCCCCTGTGTTCCCCCCCTGTGTGATACCCTATGTGGTCCACCTGTCCCCCCCTGTGTGATATCCTATGTGCTCCCCCTCTGTCCCCCCCCGTGTGATATCCTATGTGTCCCCCCTGTGTCCCCCTGTGTTCCCCCCTGTGTGATATCCTATGTGTTCCCCCTGTGTTCCCCCCTGTGTAATATCCTATGTGTCCCCCTGTGTTCCCCCCTGTGTGATATCCTATGTGTCCCCCCTGTGTTCCCCCCTGTGTGATATCCTATGTGTCCCCCCTGTATCCCCCCCCTGTGTGATATCCTATGTGTCCCCCCTGTGTCCCCCCCTGTGTGATATCCTATGTGTCCCCCCTGTGCCCCCCTCTGTGTGATATCCTATGTGTCCCCCCCTGTGTGATATCCTATGTGTTCCCCCCCTGTGTGATATCCTATGTGTCCCCCCCTGTGTGATATCCTATGTGCTCCCCCTTTGTCCCCCCTGTGTGATATCCTATGTCCCCCCCTGTGTGATATCCTATTTGTCCCCCCCTGTTTGATATCCTATGTGTCCCCCCTGTGCCCCCCTCTGTGTGATATCCTATGTGCTCCCCCTTTGTCCCCCCTGTGTGATATCCTATGTGTCCCCCCTGTGTCCCCCCCACTTTGTGATATCCTATGTGTCCCCCCTGTGTGATATCCTATGTGCTCCCCCTTTGTCCCCCCTGTGTGATATCCTATGTGTCCCCCCTGTGCCCCCCTCTGTGTGATATCCTATGTGTTCCCCCTTGTGATCCCCCAACTGTGTGATATCCTATGTGTCCCCCTTGTGTTCCCCCCCGTGTGATACCCTATGTGTTCCCCCTGTCCCCCCCTGTGAGATATCCTATGTGTCCCCCCTTTGTCCCCCCCCCACTGTGTGATACCCTATGTGTTCCCCCTGTGTCCCCCCCCTGTGTGATATTCTATGTGTCCCCCCTATGTTCCCCCCACTGTGTGATATCTTATGTGTTCCCCCTGTCCCCCCCCTGTGTGATATCCTATGTGTTCCCCCTGTGTCCCCCCCTGTGTAATATCCTATGTGTCCCCCCTGTGTTCCCCCCCCCACTGTGTGATACCCTATGTGTTTCCCCTGTCCCCCCCCTGTGTGATATCCTATGTGTTCCCCCTGTGTTCCCCCCTGTGTGATATCCTATGTGTCCCCCCCCTGTGTGATATCCTATGTGTCCCCCCCTGTGTGATATCCTATGTGTCCCCCTTGTGTTTCCCCTCTTTATGATATCCTATGTGCTCCCCCTGTGTGATATCCTATGTGTCCCCCCCTGTGTGGTCCCCCTGTCCCCCCCTGTGTGATATCCTATGTGCTCCCCCTGTGTTCCCCCCCAGTTTGATATCCTATGTGTCCCCCTGTGTTCCACCCTCCCGGTGTGATATCCTGTGTGTCTCCCTGTGTTGCCCCCTCCCGGTGAGATATCCTGTGTGTCTCCCTGTGTTCCCCCCCTGTGTGATATCCTATGTGTCCCCCCTGTGATCCCCCTTTGTGATATCCTATGTGTCCCCCCTGTGTGATATCCTATGTGTCCCCCCTGTGTCCCCCCCCTGTGATATACTATGTGAACCCCCCTGTGTGATATCCTATGTGTCCCCCCTGTGTCCCCCCCTGTGTGATATCCTATGTGTTCCCCCTGTGTCCCCCCCCCGTGTGATATCCTAAGTGTTTCCCCTCTGTCCCCCCCGTGTGATATCCTATGTGTCCCCCCCGTGTGATATCCTATGTGTTCCCCCTTTGTCCTATGTGTCCCCCCGGTGTCCCCCCCGTGTGATATCCTATGTGTTTCCCCTGTGTTCCCCCCTGTGTGATATCCTATGTGTTCCCCCTGTGTGTCCCCCCCGTGTGATATCCTATGTGTTTCCCCTGTGTTCCCCAATGTGTGATATCCTATGTGTTCCCCCTGTGTCCCCCCGTGTGATATCCTATGTGTCCCCCTGTGTTCCCCCCTGTGTGATATCCTATGTGTTCCCCCTGTGTTCCCCCCTGTGTGATATCCTATGTGTTCCCCCTGTGTGTCCCCCCCGTGTGATATCCTATGTGTTTCCCCTGTGTTCCCCAATGTGTGATATCCTATGTGTTCCCCCTGTGTCCCCCCGTGTGATATCCTATGTGTCCCCCTGTGTTCCCCCCTGTGTGATATCCTATGTGTTCCCCCTGTGTCCCCCACCCGTGTGATATCCTATGTGTCCCCCTGTGTTCCCCCCTGTGTGATATCCTATGTGTCCCCCTGTGTCCCCCCCCGTGTGATATCCTATGTGTCCCCCCTGTGTCCCCCCCGTGTGATATCCTATGTGTCCCCCCCGTGTGATATCCTATGTGTCCCCTCTGTCCCCCCCTGTGTGATATCCTATGTGTCCCCCCTGTGTCCCCCCATGTGATATCCTATTTGCCCCCCTGTGT